>VZUI01004279.1:0-96834 GCA_013401135.1 Cettia cetti
CAAAATGAATATTTGAATCATGCATAAGCTTATTTAAATATTGTAATACAGAAGTCCTTAAAACAAAGGATCTGAAGTGCTGATCTTGTTGGTATCAGCACCTCGGCCGAAAAGCTTTGTTTCTTTGTCTCCTAATTGTCTATTTTATTTTATTCTTATTAAAATTATAACTTTTACATAAAAGTGAACCGTGTTTTTCACAGTAGTCAAGTGGTAAAAGCCATTTCCCTGAGGAGAGACTCTGCTCACAGCCTGGGGGTGACTTGTGATGCACCACACAGAAGGAAACACTTACCTTGGCTTTAGGAACAAAACCCTGGATTCCCCAGCACTGGCATCCACAGACCACCTGCCTGAGATGCTGTTGAGGTAGCACAGCCTGTGACTCCACTGAAAATAAATCCTTGAGCAGAGACTGCACCTGGGCCTTGTTTCCTGCAGTCACAGAATGCTCAGTTGGACTTTCCTGCCCGACCTGCTCCTTGTGCACTGTGCAGGCACTTTGGGCACCTGCATGAAGTTGTTGCAAATTCCACTCCTGGAATTTTAGCTCTCTAGTATTTAAGTGCAGCAATGCTCAGCAGAATTATTCTCAAAAGCACTGGTGGATCTGGGCCAACATCCACACCAAAACTAAGATTGAACTCAGTCAAATTATGCAAAGCAAAAGCCTAAATTATATTCTGATATACACAAGTCACAGACCAAGGTGAGTGCAGTAGAAACACACTGCCTTCCTTTCATTTGCACAGAACAACCAGAAAGAAAAGGCATTTTTAAAATGTCAGACTAGAGTTTGGTGGTTGTTGTTGATGATCTCTGCCACACTGACAGCCTTTAATTCAGTGTGAATTGGAGTCAATAAGAGGCTGTGTGCAGCAGCAAAGAAGCCCAGATTGGGATCATTATTCCTGACACACTGCTTGCAATATATGGCCTCCAAGGACACTCCTCCCTGATGTCTGAACCCTCTTCAGCTGGGAATTGCAGCCCAGGAATTTCATTACACGTTCATCTGTGAGGTTACAGACAACAGAGTGACTTAGTCCACATGCCCCAGCAATGGGACTAAGAGATTCATGGAAAAAGGAGTAATTGACAGCATTTCTTCACACCCCTAGCTAGACAACATCTGTTCAAATTAGATTTTGTGAATTTGATGCTGTCTGAACAGCAGGTCTGGTCCATAAGCCACCAATAACTCTTTTTCCTTTCCTCTCCCTTTTCTAATGAAATAATCAGCTCTAAAACAGATTCATTGGAAAGAGATAGTGCAAATGGATTTTTTTATGCCAAACAGAGCTTTACTAACACCAGCAAAATCACCGTGGGTATAAGGGATAGCTCATTAAAAGGTAGAATCTCTATATTCTGATCTTCTAAGAACTGAATTATGTTAAAAACAAACATATTTCTTATTCATCTTTTCTCCCTGGTCACAAGTTACCTTATTTAATAGTTTCACAGACACTCCCTGCAAAGAAGAGTGAGAAAATTTATCTCATCCGAAAATGGATTTTCTTTGAGTGGGAAAATCCATGGATCCGGCTCACTTGGCATGAGGATTATAATTCTGAGACAAGCTTAAACTGTCACATCCATCCAAACAGGTTTGGGTTGGGGGCTTTTGGACAGAATGTTTATAAATAGAAAGGGAAAAGATATCCCACAGTTTAAGCTTCCCTGAATTGTAATTAATTCTTTCTTTCTTTCTCTCTCTCTCTCTTTCTTTCTCACTGAAGAAAGCTTAAGCAAGACAAATCTCTTCATTTAATTTTACTACTAAATTTCACAAAATGCAACTTTCTGTGTCCCTTGCAGAAGACTTCCTGCAGACAAAACAGGAGAATCTCATGCATGAGTATTTGAATCAGAAACGCTGGAACGTTTATCTAAGCACTGTGAAATACACTCTGTTCACAGCCATATAGGAGTAAAAGAACAATTATACCAATTATGCCAGATCAAAGATCCATCTGCTCAGCCTGCAGTTTCTGAGAGCAACAAGTAGGAGATATCTACAGATGATCCACAGAGTGACACTTCCCCTGTATTGTCTTTGGACAATAGGGCAATTAAAATCATTCACCATCTTTATCAGAGGCTGATAACAAGATTAAATTATGCTGTGACCTGGCCATTTACATCCCACAAGCAGAAGAATAAAAGCCAAAATTAGTAATTTCTCACCCTGATTTATTTGGTCACATCTAAAACTATTTCAACAGATTAGATTATCTACAGATTTTTTTTTTTCTTAGCTAGTAATTACACTTCCAACTAAGTAAATTATTTCTTTCACGGTCAGCTACAAGTTAGAAAACTTCTGGGACATCTGTAATCTTAGATCAGCTTCTGAGCTCAAAGACAGTTTCTTTTAGCCCTTTAACAAGAATTATTTTCCCTTCTAGGCTAATTCAGAACAGCAAATCAATACCACAAAGGTTATGTTATGTCTCCTTTTGCTGCAGAACAGCAAGCTGATGATGCTTTGCTTTTTATAAGTGGCACTTTATATTAATAAAGAAGTCACATATAGTCTGTCTCTCCAATCACTGTGCATTTAGGCTTTTTCTCCCTTAATGCATTTTAGTGGCTCTTGAAGCTATTGGTTGGAAGAAAGTTTCAGAAATTTACACATGATTTCATAAATATGGCATCTTTGTCATGCTAGGATTGAAAATACTCCCCCACAGCTACTGATGAGGGTTCTCAGCTTTTTTTTTAATGCCATTCTGATTTTCATTTTTTATGCTAAGCAAGGAATGTCATATAACAATAAAAATTAAGCTGCTTACAGGAAATGTGCACTAATCCATCCTCAGTCAAGATAGCTCATGAAAGCTGGGATTCATCAAATTCTGCTGATAAAAGAGACTAACTGCATCCAGAACACATTTATGTAACATTCTGGCAACGTATCACTATATAGTCTCTCTTTTGATTAGAAAATCTGTCTCTCCCTCTTTGATTTCTGATTTGATTTGATTCCTTATGCTTTATGAGGCATAAACATGAGTAAAAAGGAGCTGCATTCTGCGTGTACTGACTTAGAAGTTCACTGAACAGGAGGGACACTTCCAAGGCCCTTGTGGTTGGCAGTCAAGGCTTCGGTGCTAAAACCCATTCAAAAGAGGGATCCCTAACCAAGCTCATAATTAAAAGGACAAACTAATAATTAAAATTATTAGACAATCCTAATAAAAAGCAGTCTGACCTCTCCTTCTGCTGGTCACTATACCAGCAACACCCCAGAAGAGGAGGTGTGTACTGTAAGGACATTCCAAAAGTGCAGGCATGAAGTCCACTTGCTGCCAAAGAATGTGGCCACAGCAAGGATAAAAACTGCAGTGGAGGTGAAAACTCAAAAGGGAGTGGCAGAGCCATCATCTGGAAAAATACAGAGAGAGGCAACCTTCCCTGCCACCACAGCCTGTGCTGGAGTCAGTGATGGCAGAGAAAGCAGCAGCTGCATCATCCCAGAGCCAAAAAATGAAGCACAGGTTCTGGCAAAATAACATTTGGCTATTTCAGCTGCAACTGCTTAGGGGAGAGTTGCTGCCCCTCCAGTTCTGCACTGCTTTAGCTGGATATCAGGAAGAAATTCAGGGGCTGGATGTAGGTGGCTCTTGCTCTCTCTCTATTCTCTCCTTTTTCCTCCTTCTCTGCATTTATTTGTCCTTCCCTCCCTCTCCTGCTCCTCCAAGTTTTATTCTTGGTTCTACCTGTAAGACACTGAGATTATTTTTCATTCAGCTGCTCTGAAAAGGCAGGATATTTGTAATGTCAGGCTCAGGGGGGAATGAAACTGTAAATGAAGCTGGAGGCTGTCTGCACAACAACCTGAGAATTTCCATCATAGATCCTATTGTTAGGAACAATAAGAGAAACTCCTTTGGCCCTTAATGAAAAGGGGCAAAAAAGGAAGCTGGAGGTATATTACACTTTAAATTTGGAGCTAGTAGACTATAGGAAAAAGAGATATTTTAGTAAAATTATAAAGGTAAACAAAAAATGGGGTTTGCAGTTCCATCACACATGGCAAATCAGGCCCCAGTCTTTCTTATGTTTATATATACCTACACAGGTGTACATACATATAGGGTGTGTGTGTGTGTGTATATATATATATATATATATATATATATATATATATATATATATATATGCTTTGGAATTGCTGAACAGGGACACAGATTTGATCAGAGGGGAGAAAAAGTGGAGCCTTGTCCTGCATTCCTAGGCTGTGACAAAGCCATTCCTGGAGCTGCAGCAGGGACCTGACTGCCTTGTGGTACCCAGATAATTCAGATTTGGCAATGCCTGGTCTGACTGACTTCCAGAAAAGAAGCAGGAAAACACAGCCAGTATGTTAAGAACAATGAAATGAGATATTTCTAGACTGGTACAATAATTTCCCCCTGACACATTGCATTGGTTTAGCTGTATTAGCAAAAACCATAAAAACCAACACCTTTAATTGACTGACAGCACTAATCAACACCCAAACTCCTTGGAAATTCCTCTAAACCAAGCTACACACTTGGTAAGCAACACATCTTATTGTACTGGCACAGGAAATGTGCCAATCTACTGGCTACTGAACTATGGAAAGATTTCCATGTATTTTCATCCCACTGACACACTCAGTACATTACAAATATATCTGTAAAACATGAGGAGCAAGCAGATGTAGACAGTACAAGTCATATATTTAACTGGAAATTTAAAGTGATTTTTTTGTTAAATTATTTGAACAAACCTTAGATAGCAACTAAATATTCACAGCTAAGCCCTAACCTGGAAAGCTGTCTGATTTTAACATCAAGTGCTGCTATAAATTCATATTTATATGTGTTTTTAAGAAGTACATCTGTGCTTTCAATATAAAGGAGGAGCTGTAAATCTCAATTCTCATAACATTAATTTCAAGTGGCTCTTGCTGGGAGACAAGACTTCTAAACTTGCCTGACTACATCCCAATTTCCTTCTTTACTGACAGACAAATCTGATGTGGTGACAGAATAATGCCAGAGACCCTGTGGCACTATGCCACATGCTGAAAGAGTGCACATGGTCTCTCAGAACACTTGAGCACAACACCTGAGGGCTTGGGGGATGTAAACCTCCAAAGCAATGCATTTCAGCTGAGGTGAGAAAATTTCAGTTCTGGGAGGTGGAAGCAAGCAAGGATGCCAGCCTCAGCAGAAACTGAAATTTTGAATCCAGATCCTTGAAAGTGGCACAGCCAAATATGATCTGTGCAGATACCCAGACTGCAGACTCAGAGGGAGAGCCAAGGGGGGTGGTGATTTGTACCATTTTCACATCATTTCTCTGTTAATAGTGGGGAATCAGAAAAAAAAAACAAACAAACTTTACAAAAATAAAAGCAACCTTCCCTTGATAAAAATTTTAATGCCCTCCTGAGAATTCTCCAGATTATTTTCTTCTTGCCCCAAGTTTTGATCTCACAAAAACATTCAGTAATATAGCATTTTTCAAATATTTATTTCTGTATTACTGCTACAAAAGATGCAATATAAACAGAACATAACTCAAAAAGAACTCTGCTGCACAATTGAATACCAGTTTCTTACAGAAATGCAATTATTCTATCTTATGGAGAGAAAAAAAAATTAAAAGAACTGCAAAGAATTCAAGGCATCTCTCAGTTTTTCAGGTTCAGCTGGCACCCTTACACTGGTATTGCAATAACTCCTAACCTCAGAGTGTTCACAGAGAGTTATAGACTTCATTTAGAATTTAAATTTCTAATTACACAACTGAAGGTCTCTGATCAGTGTTTTTGCCAGCTAAAAGCCAGAAAAGGAGCTTCCCTCTCGTCTATGCCAAGGCTTGGTTCACAAAAATGTGAACATTAGGAAAGAGAAAAGTTTATCAAAGAATGTTGTGGCGAGGTACAAAAGGCCACAAAACTGTACTTGGGGTTTCTCATGACAGATACAAAGGTTCTGATGCTTCAGCATCAGGCCAGAAATCAAGATCTGAGATGGGTTTTAAGCTCACTCAGATTCCTTCCTGATTTTGTGTCAGCCAGTATTTTTCTATGCCTTTTTTTCTGCCACACTGCCCATCTCTGTCCCCCGATGAGGAAAACAGACTTGATACTTCCTTTTTGTATCTCCAAACTTTCTTTTTTAGAAGTGCTGTATAAGGAGGGTTCTTTCTGCTCAGCACATGTCCTCACATGTGTTTCACCAAGTGTGTTTTCATGATGTGAGCTATTAAACTATGGGCCAAACGCTCTTTTAAGAGAGTCCTTGACACCAAAGCTTGTTAACTGACCCATTGAGGAATAAGAAGTGGAATGTTACCTAAAATAATATTTCTGAAGCTGCAAAATACCTCCCAGTTGTCTGATTATACAGGTGACTGCTGTTCCACATGTAAAACTGTTACATGCTACAGAAACAGGAAAAAATGTGAAGTCACACCCTTAAAGAGGAATGGGGGGGAAACAGGTTACTTCCTTTCCTCCTCTGCTTAATGAAAGAGAAACTAAAATTTTAGATTAGTTAAAAATCAGACAGAGTTCTGTTTCAGCTCTTTAAAAAACTTTGAGAGGGAAAGTTGTAACTTTTCACTTTGGCAATATCACATAAAGATAGCTTCTATCTTTTCTTTGCCATTGAACTATTTACCAAGTTTAATCTGAGTTGACATAGTCCTCAGTTGCTCTGAGAGTAGCAGTTTTAAGAGGTAAATCTAACATTTCTGTTTAATTCAGTTTCCAGCATTCCATTTCCACATCAGCAGTAGATATATTGGCCTAAAAGTGAATTTACTTCTCTATCAGTAATCCTGAAACAAAGCTCATCAATCACTGGGACACAGGACAAAGGAAAGCTACACACTCATGCCTGGCTATTTTTCTCTGAGATAGAGTACAGTTCAAATATAGATTACAAGTCTGATGAAGGAATTACACAGTGTTATGGTCTGAGTAAGACAGGAGATAAAATACAATTATATTGGTTCATTTGAGGTTTCACTCCCAGAGCTTCTGTCAGCCAAGTCTATCACAAAAGGCAACATCCTATCCATGCAAATTAAGAATATCCAAACCAGGGGAGTATTCTAGAAGATAAGGAAGCCACTGTTTGCATTTCACTAGTTATTGCAAGTTAAGCACTAGAAAGTACAATTTTTAAATTACATAGCACCTGTTGATAAATAGGGAAATCTTTTTGCAGGTATGAACCAATAAATTGTTTTTCTGGAATATAACAGCATTGGAGACATGCATCAGGGAATTTAAACTAAGTAAACCATCATGCTAAGGAATTTTAAATTTTAAAAGTATAGTAATTGAGGTAGATAAATTCAGTAAAGTAGATTCAAATCAACAAGATCAATATATTCAGAAGGCACAGGGCATAGTGCTTGTTTATTTACTGTTGTGACTTCAGAATACAGAGCATCTCTGATGATGCCAGTTGCAAAAAATATCAGCAGAAGTATTTACAGCCACTCAGGATGGTGATATGTTTCAAAATCTGAGCAGCTTCACATTTAAGACATTTATTACAAAGGCTATTCAAGGTCTATGTGACTCTTCCCTTACCCTGGGATCAGTGAAAGGCAGCACTATCTCAGCTAGAAAATTTGCTAGCTGGGACTTGAAAGCCTTGTGCTGAGGGATTTTGTTTTCACAGGAGTTAAAACATTTCATTTAACTTTTTGGTATTCAGCTCAGGGCGTTGAGAGAAGTTTCCCGGAGAAGAAATGTAATTTATGACATGCTTCTTATTACTTGATGCTGAAAAGGTGCTAGCAGGGAGGCTAAGATAATTTCACAAGTGGATGGCTGTTAGTGTGAGGGCTGTGCTGCCTCAGGTTTTAGATCTGTAGGTCGGGAAAAGCTGTTTAGAATCTCGTCCAGGAGGTGGCAGGAGAAGTTTACCAAAGTTTCAATGGTCCCTCCCTGACGAGCTCTAATTCACAGAATTATTATGAGCTAAGAGTTACCATAAGGAAAGGTGATAAAGTCTGGTTACTGAAAAACAGAAAAGCCTCTCACTGAATATTTCTTCCTTGAATCTGATATCTATGCCTGTGTAATCTATCCACTTATTAACACAATATATTTTAAAGGAAATCCAATTTGCAGCAACATTCCAGCACCATAATTAATACCTGAAGTACAATTTCATTTTTATTCCAATTTCATTTCTGCTCCATTCTATAGAAAAAACTTTTGCAATACTGAATTTACCTGAAAGGCAACAATTTAAAAGAATCCAAAAAAAAAAAAAAAAAAAAAAGAAAAGAAAAAAAAGAGAATAAAAAGAAATATCAGTGACCCAACCAAAAACCATCCATCACTGCTGTTCACACTTTGTAGCTGGAACATTGGAGTACCAAGTATTTTTATTGAGAAACCTCATTAGTGCTTTTATATTTAGCCATATTGCAGCAACAAGGGAGCCCAGGCCACAACACTAGATTTGGTACAGAAAAAGTCATTCCCTAATTTGAGTCAAAAGAAAAAGAATGAGTAATGCAAAAATCAGCCTGTGCCCATACTTCCTAGAATCCGTGCTTTGTTCATCCTCTTTTAATTATTTCAAACTCTATTTGTCACTCAGTACATTTCCCTTCTCTTTCACAACCACAGGAAAAAGGATCAGTCTCTTGGGAGGCTTAGACACCAGCCATTAATTAAACATGGTCAAGTTTTCTGACTTTGTAGCAATTTTTTAATGGTATCCGCTTTGTTTTGCTCCAGTAGAACAAAAAATAAATTCGTAGAAATTATTCAAATTTAGGCAAAATACCAGCCTTGAGAAAAAAAATACGGAAAAAAAGTCTTTTATAAGTGGGTAACCCATGCAAATGGACAGCCTGGCATAAGAATGCTTAATATTATTATTTATTCAGATTTTTAAGTGATGATTTTTTGTTTCTAGAAGCACAACTACTGTGGTATGCAAGTTGCAGCAGCAGCAGAAGCATGAAGCAAACAAATTCTCTTTTGTTATGCAGCACAGAAACGCTGCCCCCAACGTGCAGTGAGCAGTTTAGGAAGCCAAAAGCCTTAGGAAATATCAAGCCTCCCCTATGATAGCAGCTCAAACCATGCCACAAGAAGCCTGTGACAGACCTCTACTGCAGAAGAACATGTGTTAGATGGTGGTGTCTTAGCAATCAGAAACTTTCACCCAAGTTAAATGATGGAGAATTAGTCTGCAGACATTTTCTCAAACACTCTGAGGGGAGTGTTTTCAGTTTTCAGTTTGGGAAAAAGAAATTAAAACAAAATGAAGATGTTTTCTTCAGGAATATGAGGTTTTGTAGGGAAGTTATCAGGACTTCTCTGGCTGCTCTGGGTTCTCCCTCCAGTGTAGTTTACTGAGCTTGCTGAGCTCTCCAGTAGCCTGTTAAAGGGAGTGCTGTCACCTCTGTCAGTACAGAACAGGTACAAGGTGGCACACAAATGTTACAGACCTCACCAATGTAAGTCACTGCAGGGTCAGTTTTCCCCATAAACAACAGAAAGCTGCTAGGCAAGATGCAGCTTGGAAACATCATGGCAGCAGTGGGAACAACAGCCCTGAAATCAGATTGTATCTCCTTCAATATTTACATTCCATCCTGGGACGCAGGAATAAAGTCCTGCTGGGTCAAGGTCCTCTTATCCACGGGCAGAAGCACTGGGTGTGATGGGGTCACAAGGGCAGGAGACACAACCTTGACCAAAGCAGAGCATCCAGGTGTCTCCCCCATTCCTCAACCCTGGGAATGCTTTACAGCCAGAGAGGAAACTCAGTGCTGAGCACTTGTGAGAGGGGAAAAAAGAGGTAGGGAAGCCAGAGATGGCAGCAAGCCTGACACCCAGAGCAGAAGTTGTAACTTTCTTTCCCAAGCCCAGCCCCATCTTCGGCTCATCAGATGCTCCCTGTCATTCTGTTACATCATTGGTGCTTTGCTTCTGATCACATGGATTTAATCCTCTCATTACCACTGCTCTGTCTGAGGAGTGCTGCTCTGAAGCACTGGAGGTGCCAGATCTGCAGTGCACAGAGATGTGTTTGCCATTCACTGAGGGCTCACAGTGCAGGCCTTTGATCCCAGCCAAAGGCAAAGCCATCACTTCTGTAACATTTCAGATCTTGGGCTTTTCCCTTTCATGAATTTACTAATGATCCTTAGGAAAACAAGAGCTCAGCCTCATACTGTACTGCTTTGGTGTCCTAATGACACCAGTACACTAAATTCAGTTCAAAAGGGGAGGGAGTTCATGAAGCATTCATTTTTTTTCAAAAATAGAATAAATGTGTTGTCTTTGCCGTTATTTTCTCCACTTGCATCAGAACTGAATCCACTAAAGGGTAAACTGCTTTGCCTTGCCATTTACTTTAAAAGCATGCAATTTCAGTACTCCACCAGAGCAGAGAGGCCATAAATTAATCTGTGTTCAGCAGAGGAGTGATGGCCACATCTGAAGTTCCCCCAGCTCTCGTGTCCATGAGAGACCTCTGTGAAGCTGCTCCTTGGATGGGTACAGAAAAAAACATATCAGCCCCAGCTAATTGCCCTCTCAGGGAAGGGAACTTTGTGTCTGGATGTTGGGAAGACACAATGGTGTCCTGAGTCACCTTCTTATTGGGAATGAGAACTGAGGGGCAGGTCCGAAATGGTGCATTTAAAAAACAAAAGCCTAAACCCAACCAAATCACTTAAAAGAATTATCAGTGGTTTGTGTTCTAAATGGAAGGGAAAAGGGGAGGTTGTGCAGGTAGCTGTTTTGGATGTGGTACAGGAAGCAGTTATCTATAGAAACCTGAATAATGTGGGACAGTGTCCTTAGTTTGGAACCAGACCACGCCAGCAAGGACTTCAAATGCAAGAAGATACAGGTGGCACTAAGAAATAGTCAGGCAGCAGAGGGGGAAAGCTCCAAAATACAGTGCAAAACTTCAAAGTTCCTCCAAATGACAACCACAGGACCTTGTGTTTGGGCAAGTGCACAAAACAGGATGGGAGACTGGTCAGGAAACAACTTTGTTGAAGATGACCTGGGATTCGAGCATATTACCTAATAAAACAAAACAAGATAACTCTCCAAACAAAACAAACAAACCAACCCTGAGATATAGGAACAGAAAGTCTACTAGTCTCATACAGTAATTCTTCCATTTTATTCTGAACTGACAAGGCATGTACTGAAATATTCCGTTTTCAACATCTTGCTTGAAAAATAATGGAAGTATTTTAAAGAAGAGGTTTGACAATTATTACAAGTAGAGCAAAAAATTATTTATGAAGAAAAATCAACACTTTTCCTTACTTTTCTTTACTTCTCCTCTTATGAGACGTGTATTAAGTGTATTAAGCCTTCAGATACAAAATGGTTTTAGCAGTGTCATTTTGCTACATTGGGTCATTCAAGGAACCAGAAAAGTGTGGATTCCTTATGCTAGATCAGAAATGTATTAGACATCTAAGATAATATAGGTGAGGGTCTGTTACAAACTTCCCTCATAACTTCAGAGAAAACAGTCAAAATTATATCATTAAAAGGCATTAGCTTCCTCTATGCAGAATGAAGAGCAAATGTAGGTAATAAAATGCTCAAAAGCATTTGAGCATAATGGAAAGTTATCTTTAGGTATTAACTAAGGGAACAATGCTTTAGGTTAAGATAATGCAGGTTTAGAAACATTTTTGAAAGGTAGCATAGCATGGACCCCAGAGAAAACCTGATTGTAAAAAATGGTCCTGAATATGGCAACAACAATTTATAACATAATGGATCATAGAATCAAGCTTATGATTTCAAATAGGCAAATCTAAAAAGTCAGGGAATTACCTGGACAGAAAACTCAAATAGGTAAATGAGAACCTTAACCAAGTGCACCCTGAGGAAGGGGATCAGTGATGTAAACTCAATACAGGACCAAATGTAATTACCACCAAAATGTGAAAAGGATTAGGATAGCAGAAATAAGGATACAGCTACCAAGATCAGCAAAGAAACGAGTCACTAGGGAGACCTTGAAGTGGGGGGAACAACACAAGAATTTCTAGAAATGGAGTCAGAACTTAGGAAGCAAATTACTAGAAAAAACAAATGGTTCAGTAGCCATACACTGGGGGAAAGTGTTAAAAAGAAGGTTTTTTTTATTATGTAGTAGAGGGGAAAGCTTAAGACAATAATTAACCCCCTCATATTCTAAGGCAAGGTTAATATTCTGCCTCCATTTTCAATGAAGTAATTTTGAATGCAGAATGCAGGATGGATGAGTCGCTAGCAAGATGAGGAGTCATTCCATGTAACAGAGAAGCAGACTGCCAAAGACTGCCATGTAACACATTCCAATCAGAAGGCTTGGATCCCTTCTTCTTAAAATGCTGACAGATTTTATGGTTGAAACCCCAGATCCTGTAGAAAGGGCTTGAGAGGTGGGATTTTGTGCTTTAAAAGACGTCAGACTAAAGCAGCTAAAGAAAAACAAGGGCCAATAATACCTGTCCATAAAAAGGATGGTAATATTCAAGAGCTATGAAAAAGTCCTGGAGGAGATAATTAGAAACAGGGATAAACAGGGAAAAGGGAGAAAATTCAGCATGTGTTCTCTAAAGTTGTAGTTGATAAGCAACTTCTATATTATTAAGATATCAGTTTGACCAGAAAAGGAGCTGTTTTAAGCCAAAATGTGCTCAGCTTTTTGGACCTGGTCTAACATGCACAAAATGTATAAAATTCATTGTCAAATGCAAAAAGGTCTGGAACACTTGAGGACTAACACAGTGAAAGGAAACAGAAAATTAAATCAAAGATCATTCACTTAGCATTTGATAAGAATATTTCACACAAATTCACGCTCATGAATCAAAATAGACCAAGAAGGAGGAAGCCCCAGAGAATGATGAATCCACCAGTGATGTATCACTGTGAAAGGACAAACATGACCTATCAGACTACATTTCCCACAGAAATAAGAAAGTACAAAACACTGTTAAAGCTCTTTCTTGCAGATATAAAAAACCATGAGTAAGTTAACCCAAAGCAAACCATGGTTGTAAACCTCTTGGACCACTAGCTCTATAATCAGAAAATCTGTAGGACAGAGTGATTCACTAGGCCTACTAAGATGAAATTGTTGCTGCCTGTCCTGATGAGGTAGAACCACCAGGGAAGTAGGAAACTCATTTAAGCTAAGGAATAGCATCACCCAATAAGCTTTAGGAGACTATCAATTAATTATGACAACAAACTTGAAAAAGGTCAAAACTCAAGGAAAGTGATATTCTGAAGCAGGTATTTATAAAAAGCACTCAGGACAAGAAATCTCAGTAGTATGGTTCATAAAAGAGATAAATTACACAAATGCCCATGGCAGAAAAAAAAAAAAAAAGGATTTCTTTGTCTAGGTGCTCTTTTAGGGTGCACACTCCAGGCTGGAATAAGAGCCTGTGCCCTTTTGTATTAAGAACAGGCAGCATAGTTGTGAAAGGTTCTCTGAACGAATCCAAGTTTTATAGGTTAATTTTGATTTGGGAGTTGGGTCAATCTTCTGTTCAGAGTTGTTTTTCTTCTCTTCTCCATCTTAAATATGATTCACTTATTGCTAACATGTGCTGTGTCTGAGTAGCAGGAGGAAACAGTTCTGCCTCTGAAGCCCAGGATAAAAAAAATAGTTACAGCTGGCTTGTGTATACACTTGAAAAAAAAATGCTCTTGCTGTTTTTCTTCTTTAGAAGTGTTGGGCAGCTTGTACTTTTAATGCCATATCATTCTTTGAAGGCAGATTCTGATATCTGTGCCAGGAGAAGAAATAACTTTCATCTTTTAAAAGAATTAGTTGCTGGTGTAAGAGGTCATTACAACATTTTCCTGTGAATCATGAGCTAGATAATAAAGCCAATAGTCTAACAAGACTTTGCATCCCACTATTGCCTTGGGACTCTGAAGAATGCACATTGAAAAACCCAAATGCAAATTATCTGTGACTGCACTCCACACAATTTCTATTGTGGAAAAAAAAAAAATTGTCAGTTAAATTCCAGAGAGAGATAGAAATGCTTATCAGATTAGCAAGAGTGATACACAAAAAGAAACGGACTGGAAAGCACCATTCATTTTTCAATTTTGTTTTTAAATAACTGGATGTGATCAAAAATATTTATATCACTTTATGTTCATAGCCTGCAAAGTCACAGTGGAGCTGTCTTGGGCCCTAGGAACTATAAGAAAGTTTATCTATTCATGCAAGCATCCAACTACACAGAGTGTCTTGTTCACTGTACAATTTCCCCTCTAGTCAAAAATTCTGAGGTACACCACATTATTCAAAGAATAACCTACAGCACAAGACAAAGTCCAGCTCAGGGCTGAAGCTGTGGCAAAATATATTTGTGAGACACAAGGTCAATGGATTATTATTTCATGTTTGGGAGGCAACACAACTAAGATATAGGAATCAAGGAACCATCAAAATAATAGTAAGTACCAAAGATAATATGTATCCAACCTGATTTTTTTTTTTTTTAAGCAAATGTACAAACAACACTTCTCCCCTCACTCCTCATGTTTTCTCTGTGTTCTCAACATGCAGGACTGGATATCAGATTATTTCATCAGGAGCTGTCACTCCTCTTTCCCAACACTCCCACAAATTAACCTGTATTTGTCTCTTTATCACAGGAGCCTAGAATCCCTTAGTCCTAAATGTTAAGAAGGTGACTAAAACCCTGCAGTCTGGCTTGCAAAAAGCTCAGAAATGTGGCCATGGGTATGCTGAAGGAGAATACTGGATAGGAGTGGGAGACAAGGTCAGCCCATCCTTCTCTCTTCTGGTAATGTGTAGCTGTATCAGGAGTCAAACTACACTAAATCACCATTTTTTTTTTCTTGGAAAAATGCTTTGCATGTCAGCCACTAGAAAAAAATCACCGTAGGGAAAAAGAGGATTATCAGCTGATTTTCCTCTGTGATTAAAAAATGATTTTTTAATCTAAATTCAACTTGGTCTTCTCTTTTCAAAATGACTTTTTAATGTTGATAATATTTCCATCATTTTGGGTGTTTTTAGAAGTCATTTTCTTTTCTTAAAGGAAAAATTATCAAATTAGTAAATCTTCTACGATACCATGGTGAACCTCTCTAAAAATTCTTAGCAATTACTTGACAATTTTTAAAGTGCTGGAGCAGACTGTCAGCCAGGGAAGACACTTCCCAGATTTGCAAGCTTTCTTTTTTCTAATTTTTTTCCTCATAAGAGTAAGGGTTTTATTTTAGGGGCTTTGATAAAATCTCCAAAGAAATAAGTTTCTGAGGTCTAATGTGTAAGTTATGAAGCATCGATCTTTCTTCCCTTGTGTTTCTGCTCAGGTAGGCAAGTAGATGAGAAAACAGTGATTCTAACCCAGGGCAGGCTTCATCTTGAGAGAAAAGAAATCTGAAAAAATGGAATTCTTCCTTATATGGAATTTTGAATCCATGGCCAGTTCTCATAGTTTCATCCTCTTTGCAAAAGCACCATTCTCACAGTGGTGTAAAGCACTGAGGCACAGCTACTCCTGGGCAGAACATCACAACTTTTGCTGACTAATATTTCCATCAATTCTCCCTTTGATACAGATGCCTCACTGAATAAAATTTTCATTTTGTCTAGAACTATGGCAACCTGGGCAGCTGCCAGAAGGCAGCTTTGGTTGACAACTCGTAAGAGTGATTCTCATGCAAAACAATTAGTGGTAACTGCTCTTTTCCAGGGAGGCAGACTTCTTGGCAAATTGCACAGCTAAGTCAGAGAATTCAGACGAGAAGCAATGCAGCCTGCTTTGCCCAAAGGAAGGAATGCAGGTTTTTATAGCATGGAAGGAGGAATGCTTTTGGTTTCTCACTGCAGCTCCAAATAGCAAAGCTGCCTGTGGCAAGCCCTGGAGGGCGCTCCGTGGTGGCAGGCTAGGTACCAGCAGGGCTATCCAGGGTGCCACAGCATCAGCCCTGGAGCTTTCCGTGGGATGAATTAGCCCTGCAGTGACAAATTTGTTCCTTCCAGGCCCGGAGCTGCCCACCCCAGCACGGCAGCTCACTCAGCTGGGTGATGTGTGCACTGTGCTGCAGGAAGCACCACACATCATCCCCTGCCAGAAAGGTCAAGCCCATCCTTCAGGGGGTGGTTTTGGATAAGAGCCCACCACAGTTCCCACCAGAGCAAGTGATGCCACAACAAGCTCTAAACCACCCTAGGCTCCCACAAAGCCTTTCCAACATCCCCCCTCTCTCTCCTCTGCCCTTTCTGGCTCTCACTCCTCCAGTGCTGCCAGGCAGTGCCAGCCACAACTAGGGAAACTGCTTTACTCATTACCAGAACAGTTGCAATTGCAGGTGAAACCCTTCCAAAGAATTTGCTTAAATCATGCCTGGAGAGTGGCTGAAATTGCTTGTGAATTGTTGAGCTTAAACCCAGGCTTTCCATACTTCCCTCTGGTTGATTTGCAAATTGCTTTTTGGTCTGATTTCCCCCTCGTCTCATGCCCCCTCCACATACATCAGCAATTTCCAGCTTTTTCCATGAACAAGCACTGAGAGGCAGTGCCCAGTGAGCACCTCCCTGCTCTACATGTAATTCAGTGGCCTTGCTGAAGATACCTATGTGCTACATTTTTTAGAATATGTTTGTTGTCTTTTAAAACATTTCAAACCTACAGTCCTTTTGTTGGTATCTGTTATTAGATACCGCTCCAGAAACAGTCTACAAGTGCAGCCTAAACTTACAGGCCAGTTTAAACAAGCTGTAAGGCAAAAGGCAAAACAATTAAGAGGATTCTGTCCCCAGAGAGTTTGTAGTGTAATTCATATAGAAAGTCTCAGCTTATTTCGAGCTAGAATCAGAAATCTAATGCTGTTTAATAGGACCTGCATGCACAGAGAAAGTTTTTGTCCATTCATATTGTCCTTTTTAAGCAAGAGGGATTTTTATTTCCCTTCCTATATCTTTTCATGTAATCACTTGCACAATTTTGCTTCTGTAGCACCCAATAACAGCTAATAATATTATTCACTCTCCGTTTGTTTTTGCTTCCTGCTGTTGAATGAACAACCCATGTTTACAGATTAGCAGCAGTTGTAAAGTGCCCTGACTTTCTCTCCCATTTCAAAGTTATGAGTGAGAAGCACATTATATTGGTTGCTCTGGCATTTTTGGAGTAGCTCAGGCATTCACAGTGAAAACCACTGTTATTCATACTGTTATAATTCCTCTGCAGTTAAGTCATTACTAGCAATCAGGGCAGGCTTGTAGTACAATTCCTTATTTGGGAATGTCATGTGAGATGCCCAGAGCAATATGAAAAAAATAAAGGGCAACTTGTCTGGCTGTGGAGGGATTTATAGCAGGCCCACTGGCAGAGATCTGCTGGGAAGTATTAAGAGCTCCTGCTTAGCTGATCATATAAACACCCAAGCCAGCAGGTGCACTACATTTGTACACTATCTTTTTCCTTCAGGTGCAGTATTAAAAATCCTGTCATCACAGCATGTTTATAGAAATGTGAATTATAGAGGCCTTTTCCTGCAGATGGTTGGGCTGAAGGTTTTCTCTAGGTAAACGTGAAATTCATTTAAAATCACTTAAATATTTTTGTTCTGCTCTTTAACAAATGGCAATATTGGTAAAAAAAAATCTATTTCAGACAACATGTTTCTTTTAGTAAGGAAGAATCCTCTCTTGGAGCAGAAATATCTGATTAGTAGTTAACAAAGACAACATCTGAGGGTGTTTATTTCCAAACAGCTGCTCTCAAATCAGACTCCCTCCTTCCCAAAATATGGACATCTCACCCAAATGTGAAAATTTGGGTAAGTCACTTTTAATTTGACTCAAACCTATAACTGATATTGTTTGCAAATATCCGTATTATTTTAATGTGCAAAAGACTTGATCAGATTAAAATATGATCTACTTCATAATAATCATACCCTAGGGAAAGCCAAGACTGAAGTTAATGAATGAAATTATTTGTGGTTAAGGATACAGTAATAATTAAATTATTAGGAACAACTTAAAACTTGCTATTTTACATGAGAAAACCCCACCCACCCCATGTTAATGCAGCCATCTGCTCAGACAGCCAAAGAATTATAGTCAGGAAATGGATAAATTAATGTTTTATATGTAATTTTAGCTTAGCTCTCCATCTCAAGTGCTTGAATACAGAGACTTTAATTGCACAATCACATTCTTTTCCACTCTCCACAGCAGCCCTATGTAATACATAACTATTTTCTACTGTAATGCTTGATGAGTCACTACTGTAGAAGGAACTGAGTATGTTTGGGAGCATGTGTATTTAATGGAACTATAATCAAGTCAGGAAAAATTCTCTCTTCCTGTAGTCTCCTTTTATGGAATTCAGAACAACAAAATAGAACAAAAGCTTAGGAGAGGGAGGAAGGATGATCTCAAAGGTACGGTGTCATCCTCACCCTTCAAGATTTGAATTCAATCTCAAATCCACTCTGTTCAACCACTGCCCTGCTCTATACCTGAGTTCAGGCACTTCTGGGGAAGTTTTGCAACATGGTTTTTTTTCTTTTTTGCTTTTGAACAAGTGGGAGTGCTGCTAAGAAAAGCCCCACTTCAGAAAATCATTACCCGTCACTAAAGGAAGATTCTCTCTTTGTAGCAGAAATAGCCCCACTTCTTGCATATTTTTTGCTTCGAGTTGCCATCACCTCTCTTGCCCTCACCCTAGCTATTTTCTGAACCCCACTGACAGGAAATCAATCAGCAAGAGAGAGGAACACATTTCTACCAGTTTAGAGAGCAGAATCACCTGAACTTATCAAGGTGTGAGATGAATCCAGTACCAGCCCAAGGGAAGTGGGGAGAGGATTTTCACAAAGCAGCAAGTTACCAAGGGGGCAAATTTGGTACCTTATTTTGACTCTCTAAGCCTCGTGTCACCCCCTGTGAGCATTCATTACTTCATGGGGACTTTCTGAGGGTAAACATGCCATGGGTTACAATGCATTTGCTACAAATACAAGAGCCCAACATAGGCACTGGACAAATTGATTTACTGCACTGGTATGTCTTGTTCTGCAGAGGGAGAGATGGTGCATGAACTCATCCTCTTGGCTAGCTTATTGTGACATTGCTGGTGTTCTATCTTCATGTTGTTTTCCATGATGTTTCAGAAGATTTAGCATTTTTTTAGGAGCAGGAGGTTTGCACGTGTAGCACTGCTCAGGGTTTAATTTTCAGAGATAAGCATCTCTTTCTAAAGAATTGGGTACAGGGATAGTCTGTGTCAAATCATACCAGTTGCTCTGGAGTCCTGCTCACCTAGCACCACCTTAAGTATCTTTTCCCTCCTCCCCCAGTCAAAGTCATCGTGGTGTTTAGCATTTGTGTTGCAGCAAAGCAGACAGCCTCTTGTTCTGTAACCTCATATGTTACACTGATTCTCTCATCTGTGATCTGCTCACCAGCTGCTCCTGGTGCAGGAGGGCCCCAAGGAGGAGGCATAGAGCTCTGCAGTGTGGCTGTGGCTCCACCACAGCCCAGCCTTTCTCATATCCAGCCCTGTCCCCCACTCCAGTGCAGCTGGGAGTGCCCACAGTGTGCTTCAGCATGTGGGGTATCAGTTGGAGAGGGGAAAAATCAGCTGAGGTCTCAGCAAAGACTACAGGAAAGCAGACAGAAATAACCCAACACACCAAAGTGGGAGCCCCAGAGCCAGTGCCAGGTCAAGGAGTGATTTTGGTGACAGTGGAAGCCCTGCAGGTGGTGATTACCAGCTGCCAATCCTGTGCCTGCAAATGCTCAAGGTCTCTAACCTAAGGGATTTAAAATGGAGGAATTGAGTGGGAGGACAGGGCAGGTGAGTGTTTATGAGCTGGAGAAGCCTCTCTGTGAGAGGTGATGTTCCTCACCCAAGGCATTTGCTGGTGTGAGGACAGTGCTGAGTGTCCCCAGCCTGCTCCTGCCTCACAGATCTTGTATGACAAGTCAGGCTGATGGGGTTTAGTCACCTGGTGGGCATCTTGGATCTTTATCCAGCTGTCATCTGATCACATCAGCTAGAAATTGTCATACCCCAACTTTCCCTGGCAGACAAGGTCCTGGGGGTGCTGGTCAACAGTGCCTAACCATGAGCCAGGTGTGCCCAGGTGGCCAAGGAGGCCAGTGGCATCCTGGCCAGGGGCAGGAGTAGTGAGACCAGCAGGAGCAGGGCAGTGACTGTCCCTCTGTACTCGGCACTGGGGAGGCCACACCTCAAGTCCTGTGTCCAGTTTTGGGCCCCTCACTTTAAGAGAGTCATTGAGGGGCTGGAGCCCTTCTCTGGAGAAGGGCAATGGAGCTGGGGAAGGGTCTGGAGCACAAATCTGAACAGGAGTGGCTGAGGGTGTTTAGCCTGGAGAAAAGAGGGCTCATGCCTGGAAGCATTCAAAAACAGTGTTGATGTGGCACTTGGGGACATGGCTTAGCAGTGGAGTTGACTGTGTAAGATTTATACTCAATGATCTTAAAGGCTTTTTCCAACCTAAACAACTCTGTGATTCTATATTAGTAGCAAGAGAGTAGAGGATGAAGCATCTGTAACAGGAGAAGGAGGATTTTAAGGGCTATAATGGCAGAATCTGCACAGAAAGGGTGTATTTTGCAAGGTTAGAAAGAACTGAATTCATGGTGGCCTAGAAGATAAAGGAAGAATTGAGCATGGCTTTCCTCACAGGAGAGGGAATGCAGGATAAGACAGGAAAAGTTTCCTTCAGGGTAAAAAAGACCAAAATTTTTATAATCTCTAAGACAAAGTGATCACTGTTAGAGTCCAGCCAACAGGAGTGATTCCTAGGCCTTCTTGTCAGGGAGCAAGGACTAAGACTGGATGAATCAAGGGCAATGCCTTTTCTAGCGGTCAGTGACCAGAACTGCATTCCTCTGGGGGAGCATTTTGTTCATTGTGATAGTTCAGGTGAGTTTTTCTCTAATTTTCCAATATCTTTCAATCATCATCACCTCACCCTGTGCCTGAAGCATGTACTATACAAGTCCTAAGTGGCAGATTATAGAAATTTTTCTATTGGAAAGGCATTTTTTCCTTTCATTCAATATATCAAATTTATTTCATGAAGTGACAGGTGCTAACATTTTGCTCACATGCTACTTCTAAGCAGTTAAAAAGAATTTTTTATGCTTCAGCAAAAGCTCCAACTTTACTCAGGTAAAGCAAAGTAATGAGGTTACAATAAAACCAAAAGAAAAAATCCCAGAAAAACTAAAGTTTAAGGACATGAACACTATTTTTAGTCTGAAAAGCTTCATTTTCTCCCCACAGATAAAACATGCAAAATGAATTCTGTGAATTGGCATGTCAAGCGCTTTACTCCGGAGTGGCTTTGCTGGCACTTGTGGAGAGCTTTACAATTCCACAGCCTCTCTGCTCTGCTTGCTGTGCTATCATTACCAATTAGCAGTTGTGAGGAGTCCAGCAAGCTTCCAGGCACGGAGCAAATGGGCGGTGGGGGAGCAGCTGGAAGTACCCTGGAAGCTTCTCACAGTTCGCTGGGAGTTCAAGCCTCCACAACTGTGGAGCTATGATCCCTCTCACTGGAGCTAAAGTGCAGTCTCCAGGCTTTCATTAGTTATTTTCCAGTTTGATGGTGAGAATGTGAGGCTGGTGGTGGTGGCTGAGTGTGGACAGAGCCTCTGTGAACTTCCCCTTGGAGCTGGGCTGAGCTTCCTCTCCCAACCCAAAAGAGCCTCAGCGTTGCACAACTTGGGGTCTCCTGAGGAGAAATCACAGATCATGCCAAGCTGCACACAGTATAATGGCAAGGTGGGGAAATACTAATTAGGTGTCAGATCGAGACCACCAGCCTTATTTAACTGTGAGGTCAAGCTGACTGAAACCCTGTCTCCAAATTAGATATAGACAAACTGGTTTTTGAGCAACATTTCTGATAAAGTCTCCTTTTTTTTCTGTTTACACACAGGAAGCAGACTAAAACTCTCAGAAATATGTTCTTAGTTGTTCCTTGAACCAATTTTTTTTTTTTTTTTTTTTTGTGACTAGAGAGGCATGAGTAAGGGCTAGACTGTCTGGTTTTCTTTTTCCTGTCAGCCCCCCAAAACATGATCAGATCCAAAAGTCAATTCATGCCTTCTCTGTCTTTCTAGACTTAAAAAAAAATATAGGTATTTGGAAAGCATTTATATCCACCCAGACAGTATGGGGCATTTTGATCTTAACTCCTTGGTAGGTTTAGATTGCAGTAGGAGCAAGTTGAGCTTAGAGACACACTCTGAGCCAACCTTTATGGCCCAGAAAAAAGCCTGTCAAGGTCTCCCCTTTCCTGGTGGTGTCTTGGGCATAGCCCTGAAGGGTCTGTAAATTTTAAAAATTCAATTTTAAAAGTTCTGACCACAGCCTTTGACAGAAAAAATATTACAGAAAAATCTGTCCTGAGTCAGTTTGCCTCCACCGGTGTCAGAACCTCTTCTGCAGCTACCATGGGGATGAGTTTCTTGCTAAACACAACACAACCACCTCATCTAAGGTATCCATAAAGATCTCAAGAGAGACAACATCCAATTAGAAGCCCTGGGTGCCCAAACAAAGAAACATACTTCTTTGGATAATGGAAGTGACAAGGGGGCTGCACAGGGCCATAAAGCTGAAAAGTCAAACAAGACGAATATTGTTTTCTTCTTCCCTCTCTTTTTTAAAGACTTTCTCTCAAGAGGACAGGAAACCAGCTTAATTCCAATGATATAATACTGCCTAAACTGGCTGTGGTTCAGCTCCTTGTAGTGACAGCACTGTAAAGCTATGCCTCTTTTTTTTCAGCTAAGCTTGTCTGACTTAAACTTCCACTTCAAAGATGTTGGCTATTTAAAAGGGAAACAAACCATATAAATTATTATTTTACAAGTTCACTAATGATCTAATTCTAAACCATAATAAATGAGAATCACAGAAGGAACATTCATGTTAACCTCTGAGAACCAGGTAAAGGAAGATTTCTCTTTCATAATGTATAAAACCTTCACCCACAAAAAAGGAAAGAAAATGCACCTATCAGTAAATTTTGACACCACAGGGACCTTAAAAGATCCCTTCCTTCCAGAAGAATGAACACATCCCTAAGCTGCCTTTCTGTCTTAAGTCCAAATGCTACTCAATTCAAAATTTTAAAAGTTACCAAATAGTCTGACTTGAAGTATACGTGTCTGGCATTTGAGAAATGGGACAAATCTCATAACAGACACAAGTAATTGCTTTCCTCATGAAATTGCCACAGGAGGAAAACTTAAGGCTATTTTGCAGATCATTTGAACAAATGAATTTTCATTCAGACACAATTATTGCCTTCTCCCAACACAACACAAGGAGATAAACAGAGATTGTTTGCTTTGCTGTGTGGAGGTGTAAGGGTTCTCAGTTTGATGTGTTTCCCTTGACTTAGCTTCTTTTCAATTTCAACCAGTCACTGTAAATTGCATCTTTGAAGGAGAACCAATTTTATAAGCCCCAAATGATAAGGAAACGGGGCTTTTCTTTTTCATATAGTTATAAGTTTCCCATATTTGTCAGTACATGTTGGAAAACTGTTACATGAAAATGAGTAAAAGCTAGTTGGATGGCTCTTTCCTTAGATTTACAGACAGATAAACTGTCCCAACTTAGAAGCCAAAATTATTATAAAGTCAGAGAAGGGTAAATTAGGCTATCAGGCATCATTTCCAAAATACAGACATTACTGTCTTAATTTTATTCTATTCTCCATTCTACTCAGTTACCCTTTCTTTACCAGAATGATTCTGTTCCTCCAAAGAGAAAGAAAAATTCCTCAGCTGACACCAAAACAAAGGTGTGGTACCTGCTTGTAATTTTAGAGTTGTAATAAAAAAAAAAATCTTTAAGTTCATGGTTTTAGAATTACAGACAGGTTATGAAGTGAGCTTTGCTCTCTGGTGTGATAATTCATGTCAGATTCAAGACTGAAAAGAACACATTAAAAAAAGAGAGATCTCTTATTTATTCTTGTGTTTTCAGCCTCTAGAGGAGCAATATTATTCCCCAGACCATGTCCCTTGCTTTCTAGAACAGCTGTACTCATGAACACAAAACCAGAGGAACCAGTTGGAATTTCTTCCCCAGATAAAAGACAAACCAGAGAAAAATCATGTAAATTTCTGCCTTTTTATTTCTTTCACCTTTTCGTTGAAAAATGGAAGGAAGTCATGAACCTCTAGCTTCGTCACTAGTATTTTTCTATGGCGAACAAGTGAAAGCTTTCTGTGAATGCTCATTGAATGAAAAACAGGAGAAAAAAAAAAGTCACCAGTCATCTGAAAATTTATGGCCAGCTATTTAGCAATGTTTGCCACGGCACATGTGTCCTCTTTGATTTAGAAACCCCCTCCTGACAGAATGGTAACTCAGCATCTCTTTAGGTGACCCGAATCCTCCCAGCTACTGTACACCATATTTTACATTGCTTAGGTTCACCAGATTTCCATGCACCACTTCCCTGAGTCAATGCAGAAGGATTCTTGGGGCTGGCCTCAGGACAGTGGCATTTGAGGGAATCTCAGTTATGCAGGGCATTCACAAATGTATGTAGTGCCACTCACTGCCTGCCACAAAGGGCCTATTTTTCAAACTGTCAAAGAAACACTTGTGGCATTGCGGAAACCAGAGAAAAGCTGTCAATTCTATTATTAAATTGACATTCCACACATGCTACTTTGAGATGATAGTCCATAATAAAGTTGCCCTATTTCTTTGCCCTCTATTCATGTCACTACCTAAAGTTTTCTCTTGCATCTTCCTCAGACACTGAGTGATAGAGCATCAGACATGTAAGCTCAGCAAGGGGTCGTCATTGTGGAGCAGTGACAGATGTTTACAACACCTGAAGAAAAGGAAGGGACGAAGGTCCTAAAGCACCCTTGGTACTCCAGGCTATTACAATGAGGGGAGCAAGGACAGTGACATCTCCCAGGGTATTATTGTCAATCAAGGAGCGCCGAAACAAAGAGAGACAACAGGGACCATTGTAATCCCATTGAAGGGAAGAGGGGGAAAAAAATGCATAACAAGGCTTTGTCCTTCTGGTCTTCAGAACACAGACCCCTCTGTGTGTTTCTCTAGCTGCTTCAAGCTAATAGGATAACACGAGTTGATCTGACCCTAATGGGAATTGATACAAATTGGATGATCATTCCATTGTGTCCAGCCCTCCAGTGAGGCCACGAGGCCTTCCCAAAGAGAAAGGAGCTCCCACTTTCCATGCTTGTTTGTTTTTAGACTTAGGTTAAGTTGCAGGAGCCTGGGTTTCCCAGGTAAGCTGTCCCACCATGCTTCCTGCTGGGAAGCTTCTGTGAAAATAAGAAGACAACAGAGTCTCACACCCTCAGGGGTGTCTGATTTAGTAAGAGCCTGTGATTGACAGCTGTTAAGAGGAATGACAAGATATTTTACATCTGTTTGGTGTCCTGACTGTCACCCATTCCTTCCCACGTTGGCTATTGTCATTCTTCCTATGTCCAGGAATCCTACTGCTGCCAATGCAAATGTCAGACCACTGTGGAGCTATAGTGCCATGCAGCATACATCACACAAGAAATGAGAAGCGGATCAGGGTCATTGCATGGGGAATGCAACGAGTCCAAAGTACGTTCATTGTCCCAGACCTAACATTTTGGACCAATAATTGGACCACCAAGCACACCAGTTGTGTAATAATTGGACCACCACACACCTCAGTTGTGCATATCAAATCAGAGAATAAATCCAAAACACATGGAGTTTTCGCTACATTTTTTCCTTTTTCCTTTTCCTTGCAATTTATTTATTATTTACTCTGCAGCAAAGCCTAAGCCTTCCTCCAGTGATGATGAATGAATAATGCAGCACATCCACAGTGCTTATTATGCATGGAAAACTCATATTTCTCCATTCCCATAGTATTCATAGGGGTTTTGGATTTCCATGGTTTTTATATTCACATCAAATTTGCTAACTCTTAAGCAGGACTTTTGGTATCCTGACAGAAACAGCACATAAAATATGATGTAAAGAAAACCATACACTCATTTTGGAGATATCACTAATTTTAACCTGACTTGAAATGCTACTGACAATACTACTGACTAAACTGAAGTACATACTGCAAGGATATTTTCTCCAGTTAAAGAGGACAGTGGTTTTTGCTGGCCTAACAAACACAAGTAAAGAAAAGAAATAAAGCTCACAATGCAAAACCATCAATGACCTGCCCAATGAAGGCTATCCAAAGTAGAAGAGATGTACAACTGATTAAAATAAAATAAACAACAGTTATACTGGATCCATTCTATCTTTATCACTCTTCAACCCACTCCAAGTCGAAATACTGTGTAAATTATGAGCTCTGCAGCATGCCTGGAATGTCAGCAAACCTGGGCCCTGGAGCAGTGGAGGCAAGAGAACTATAGAGTGAAGGATTCTTCACAGCATTTCAGTCATCTTCATAAGTATCATCATCCATCAGTTAAAAATATCTTAAGCTATTTTAAGGAAATCTAAATTCAGCCCATCAGTTTTTCCCCAGAAAGGGTAAAGTACAGAGCACCTGTGTGCTACGTTCTTGGTACAGAATCCTAAAGCATGAGGAATAGAGCACTTCTGAATTGTCCTTTTACCACAGGTGTCATCAAATCTCCAGCTAGAAATGGTCTGGATAACATCTCCAAGTTCTTACTGGTGGCCTTTTCAGCCCAAGGAGTCATTACAATATTGTTTATTTCACAGTTAACAACTGAATTGCTAAGAACAAAGCCTCTGGCATTCTGCATTCATGTTAGTCTCCTCTGGAAGGCTAACATGGACTAATCAAACAAGATACAGCCTCATTTCTGAAAGGGTTTACCTGGTGATGGAAAGGGATGGAACAGCCGTTTGAGTATAGCTGAAATACAGCATCTTCAAAGAAGAAACTCAATTTAGGTGACAAACCCTGTGGATCAGGTGTTGTCTATCTACCCAGTCAGAAAAAAAAAAAAAAAAAAGGGACTTTTTTACCCATTTCTATCTCTTTAATTCCTTCTAAGGGTTATTCTTCATGATGGAAAAAAAATATAGAAATTTTTACTCTTTCCTATGGTTTGTAGTACTTGCTCTCCTATCTTTTTCCTTACACTGTGCCACTGGGACTGTGAAAACAAAGCCCTTGAGCACAGGTGCAGTGGACACTCAACAGGTCACCTGGTCCACATGTTATTCATTGACAGAACTGCTACTGAAGACCTATTTCTTACAAGTTACTAAAAAACTGTTATCCAGGCCTTAATTGCTGATTGGAACTCCATTCAATTATTAAATCTGAAGTAATCAAATACTTCATACCCAAAGTTCAATGTAACTTCTACCTGACCTGCAGCCTAGTCAGATCTCAGCATAAATAATGCTGTGCAGCCTAACAATCCTAATATGCTCTCACTGCTGCACCTACTTAATAAACTAAAGGAGAAGATAAGTTCTTCTAAATGTACGTATAACGATAGTGAGAGAAGGCAGTTTTTGTATTTTGCTCTCTAAGCCTTGAGGTCCACAGAGAAAACTTTGGCTCTGGATTTATTTCTCCAGCAGGCAGCTTTATTTTTCCTGTAGAACATAGCTGTTGGCATAACAGAGGAACAGGAGGCTGGCAAAGTGGCATGAAACAAACAGCCCAGATCTTTTCCAAGCTGTTCCTGCATCTACTACATCGCTAAGAGTTCAATAAAATGTGCTACCAAGATGCAAACATCTTGCACACATTCAAGTATTTTCTTTATTAACTTAAGCGATAAACCTGCCCATTCAATGCATGTGTTCAAATACAAGCAAGCTCGGCCATCTGAGCCAAAATCTAATATAAAAAGACAAAGTGATTTTCAGACAATGATAATCACATTCAACATAATCTTTCTCCAGCTCAAACATAAGAAGATGGAGCAAGATTCCTACAATCTGCTGGCTCGCAAGAGAGAGAAAAAACTATTGTGTGGATTTGAACTCTAGTGTGTTGCCTTTAAGCATTTGGTGGTACTCACTACTGCTTAAGAAGATACTTAGAATTCCAACATGAAAGGTCTGTTTCATATTTTAAGCCCAATAAATCTCGATCACAGCTCTCAATTGAGACAGCAGTCTGGCAAGACTACATGGACAGCAGACACTTTACTGTGGCTCTTTCTCCCCACTCAGCCTCTCCCTCCCCCACCTCCCTCAAATTTAAGTTTATTGTTGCCAGAAAAAACAAGAAACAGCATATCTGAAATTTAATCTTCCTTAAATTTGCAGAGCAAGCCTACAGAGAAGATTAACCATATAAGCAGGACATACTTTCTTATTCCTCTTAGGATATGTGTCATGCTTTTCCCCCCACCCAGTGTTTTCTGTTGCCATTGATCATCAAGTTTCACCCCTCAGCCAGGCCAATCTTAGCTAAAGTTAGTGCTCTTTTGTGGGGTGGGATCTTTTTCCTTCTTTTTAATACACCTTTGCTGTGAAAATAAAACATGTTTGATGCAGCTGCTGCTGGAGAGATATTGTTGAGAGCTGAATAGCTGGTAGAAGACAGCAACTTATTTGATCCCTAATTAAAACACTAATTACAGTGCAATCACCAAGGATGTTAAGAAGCACACCTTTTCAGCATAATTCAGAAATTTATCTAATTACAGCTTTCAGTTGGGCCAAGAAGCTGACAGCTTTTCTGTCCCTCTCCTCCCACCAACATTCATCTGACAAAGATACTGGAAGGGTAGCTGGGTGATACAGTGGTTTTGACTGCTATTACTCTTTTTTGAGACCAAAACCTGCTCAGGCAAGATCTGGAGCCTGATGAAGCTTATGAAAACCCTCAGGTAGCATCAAAGGTTTTGAGAAATAGGTAGATTTATGGATTGATTCATCATTATTTGTGGAGCACTTGGTCCTCTTCCTGATGATTATCACTTACAACTTAAACAGAGAGGGTGTGGGAATACCTGTGAGGTACTGAGGTTCCCTTGCTCTCACTGGAGGGGCATTCCTCAGAAGAGCTACCAGTGCAACTACAACCAAAATGAGGCAGCAGAGTTTGCCAGCAGATTGATGAAGTGGTTTCATTTCTAACAACAGAAAGTTAGCATTTAGCTAGGCAGGAAAAAATACAAAGACTGAGATGTATAAAATGTAAGTGGAATGAGTTTGCTAGCATAAAGTCACTGCTGCTTATATGAGAAAACACATCATTGAGCATCTCACACTCATCACAGGCTAACAGAGGATATAGGTTTGCATCACCTAATTCCTAAATCAACCTTTTAACTTTCCTCTGCCTGAGACCATTCCTCTGTGAAGTCCTGGTTTCAACACCCTCAGAAATTAATTATCTATCAGAGATAAGTTATTACTACAATGAGGGCCTAAACTAAAAGCAGTAACATCTTGTGTAAGCATGTGTAGGGCCAAACAATTTCAATTTTGGCAGAAAAAAAAAAAGGCACACTAACTACCACTTTAAATTTTGGCTCTGTTTTACCATGCTCATATGGCATATGTGAGAACACGTGAGAGTTCAAAAGAACAGGAAGAAAAGAAATCCTAAATCCAAGTATGGTTCGTCCAGTTTGTGCTTCGAACTTGCTGCAAATCTGGATGCAGAACCTCAGTTTTACTTGCATGACTGATTTAACAGTATGTGAGGAAAACCCCATGGTTTTGGCAATTTTGTAAGGCCAGCTATTTGTGCTCAGAGAATCATTCACAGTTAGAAAGGCTGCCCTGAATGTTAGGGGAAGGCCCCTATCCTGGAACAGAGCCTGTTCATATCAGCTCTTTAGTTCGTGCTTCTTCACACTGAAGCCAACATGCTGAAGAGCAGATCCCATAGCAAAGGAGATTTGAGCACAAGGCTTCACCCAGAAGTGATTCCTGGGGCATTAATACAGACACAAAAAAGGGAATGCTCAAAAATATTTTGAAGTTAAGAGGATCTAGGTGATACCAAGATCTTGGGCCCTACACAGCTCCAGCTAGACCATTCCACAGTCATGAAGGGCTATGGAGAGAGTTCAGCTCACCATCTGAAGGTTAATTTAGTAACACACCAGTAACTCTATGCAGAGTGTGAAGAAAGGGTCTGCTTTCCACCTGGACTGAATTGTCATGTTCTTCAAGTATCCTGAAAAGACAGACTTGGAAGGAGGTGCAGAGAGGATTAATTACATATCAATTGGGTAAAAACCCAAACCAGATTACAGCGCTCATCTTTCTTCCCACTGATAACTGAAAGAAGCCTTCCAGCTTGTTTTGTGCTCTGGGTTTTGGTTCTGATTTGTTTTTACTTGAATATGTTGTTCTTAAGGTTTTAGTAGCACACACAAGAATTTCCATCCCTTTTATTTTATGGCAACTATCACTTCTGTCCAAGAAAAGTGTGGCATCTGCTGAATTCACTGTCTCTACTCCATCCCTCTCACAATTTTTGTATTAAAAGTAATGCAAGGCCACATCTCATGAAGAATCTATTTTTTCCAGGAAAATTATTTAAATCAGCTTATGTCAGTGGGATTTTCCTTTTCTCTTAAAAGGCAGAAGAGAATGAAGGAAGAATATGGAAATCAACATTTTTTCCATATATAGTTTTCATAGAAATATTCTATCACCTACAGGCTGTGGTTTGCAAAAAAATTTTTCTTTTAAACCATCTAATAAAAAGGAGGCACTCCTCTTAGCAGAATTAAAGAACCCCAAAGAACTTTTATTTCTGATCAGCAGCATTCAAAAGTTACTCAGATTATGTTCTTTATAAAGCTGTTACAGTACTGCAGGCCAGATTAAAAGGAATTTTCTAACTCCTAGTTCTCCTTAGATCTAAATCTGTCTTTAGATGACCTTCCTGATTTAATCCAGACCATGAGTATGCTCAACACTCTTTTCCATATATTTGGTAGAAGCCAGTGAAATGGAGTGCAGTATCAGAGCTGCCCTTATTTGTAATTTGTCTGGGAGGTGTTCCTATAGATGATAAGCACAGCTCTCCCTCTTTTTGTTATGCTTTTATGAAAGGCTCATCTAACTTACTGATATCCTGCATAGGTGTTCCATTATAAAGGACATGGTGTTTTTGCTATTATAATATTATGGAATTTTTTTTTCTGCAAAAGGTATTAAGTTTTTGAACTTAAAACTGCTAAGAGGGGAAAAAAGGAGAAATCTCAAGGAATTAAAAATAAAGAGAAACAGCTCTCTCTCTGGGATATTTTTCTCTTTTTTTTTACTGTAATCATTCTATATTTAGATGCTATTGGGCCAAACACAGTCTTAATTTCTAGATCTTAAATCACTGTAATTTTAAGTGCTTTGTCCTCTATATCTGAACGTCAAATAAGCAAGACTCAGAGAAATACAATATTAGACATGACAAAACATACTGTTATTCTACTGTACTGTTTCCACAGAAAGTTTTGTTTACTCCCAGAATCTAGATCTTGCAGGTTGAAAATTTCTCAGTAAAAAAAATTTCTTTGTGTCCCTTAATTCAGCCTTGTGGCAACAAAGTGGGGATTTCAAGAGGCATGGAAGAAACACAACTTTTAAAAAAGGCATGGATCAACTAAAAGCAGATTTCTGCATGTAAATTTCTGTCTTTTAGATACACACTGTTCACAGATTAGTTACTAGTATTATTGTTTTTCCCACAACCTGCCATTACAGAATGAAGCTTTCCCAAAGGAAGACCAACCATCATCCACAAAACCCACAGATTCACAAGAAGGCACTGAAAAGTTTTGTACCAAGTACAACCCAAATTAGAAATGGCCATGGCAACAAAGAGAAGGAGAGGACTTGGCAGAGCAGTTAAATGCTTAATGCTCACTAATGCATTCAAACATATGATCACAGCTATTTTCCCCAGACTGCACACCATTTTCTGTCATCAGGATGATTGGGTGTCTTTGTGCTGGACTAAGGGAATGCCTCTGTTTAAGCTTCTGTTTAAATGATTGTTGGGAGTGCAATTCTCAGCCAGCAGACCACAGCACTAAAGCTAGTGTTTGCTGAGCACTGTATTTGAACTCTGTTAGGAACTATTTGGGCAAGAGTTTTTAATACACGTTTTAGCCTGGGTAATTTTCAGAAAAGCACTCCATGACCTTGTTGACTGTGAAAGGCAAAGGACAATTTTCCTATGAAGACCAATTTTGCAACCAGAGAGCTGCAGCACCCTATTAAATTCTGAGTGCCCAGGATCCCCTGGGAATGGCTTATAGGAAAAGATTAAGGATGTCCACCTGGGAAACCCAAGAAAAGAGATATTCCTAATATAATTTCCTATATTGTGTTCAGCTCAGATATTAAATATATCCATGACAGACAGATGACCAAATATAAGAATGAATGTCTCAACCCACAATGATATATATAATATTTCCACTTGCATCCAATGCTGACGTAAATTGGAATAAGGGTATAGCTTCAACCCATTGTTCATGAAGTGCACATTGTACAAGAGGAAAACAAGTGTATTGCTGATGGCAGGAGTTCTCTGACCCAACCTTCAGATTTAAACATCCAGCCTACCTTGACACTATGAACACGCTTGGAGAAGGCAGCAGCTGTGTCTAAAAAACTTCAATTTGCTACAACACTGGAAGATAGAAAATATGAAAAGCTCTTCAAAAAATATCCCTAGTATTACATCATTAAAATTGTTTATCAGTTAGTGACTCAAGAAATTAGAGCACTAAAAAGATGGCTGTGGTGGAGGACCGGAGAACCTGAGTCTATTACTGAAACCCAGGAAGGAATCAGAAAATATACATTTTCCTTTAAGCTTGTGTCCTTGTTTACTCTCTCTCCTTTCAGCTTGCAATTTACTCCCCAGATGAAGAATCATCTTCTTCCTCAGCAGATCTATAATCTTGTCCCGGTTTCTGCCCTTATTCTTTGCCTCCTTACACATCTGTTTCATTATTTTTATCTTCAACTTGTATCCACTGCTGGCTATGGAGCACGCCAAAGGCTGAGTTCACTGGGTGGGTTTGGTCCAAACTGAGGGATGGAGTGAGTCTTTTCCCTAAGAGTACTCATGGCAGAGTCAAGATGTCCTTTGTTGCCTTTCTATACTCAGTGCAGTAATGGAGGTAGTCACACTTTTTCCACCAAAGCACTTTTCTGCCAAAAAAGAGAAAGGCCTCTCCTGAAATGGATCCTTTAGTTCCAGTTTTTCTATTTTGTGTATAGGTAAATGAGCCCAAAATATTTCAACTGCATTCCTAGGAGACAAGATTTTACAGAAACATTTAAAATAATTGGAAAATAAAGCTGGACTTCTCAATGCTCAGCTGTTCCAGCTGAACCTTTCTGTTGATCTCTGCAAATAAAGCATTTCTTAGGTTTTCCTGTTGTGTTTTCTCACCATTTTCTAATCAATCCCAGTTCTAACAGCTATGCCTTAGGGCTGAGGAATCGAGGTACCTGCTGGAGACAGTGAGCCCAAAAAAGCTGAATTAGTTACTGATATTATTGTTTTTCCCTTCGTCTCAGAGGCTGGTCAAAGATCTTCGCTTTCCCATAGATCCCTCCTCGCCTCAGCTTGCTGCTCTTCCAAAGCCAGCTCTTACCAGTTCTGCTTCAGAGCAAGCATGCAGACAGCATATCAAAAGAGGCTTTCAGCAGCCTGCTCTTAAACTTGCTTTCCACAGAGATGGGAAGAAGACATTCAGCTCTTTATTTTACACAGCTGAGGGACTCGGGCCGCATTGTCTTGAAGAACACCTTCAAGCACCGAGAGCTGTTGAAATTATCCCAGGCTTTCTAGTTGCTAAAATATTCCCTCCCATATGCTGAGTGTCCACTTTGAAAACCTTGCTCCTTCTTTCCTGCATCTGGCATAGATTTCCAGAGGGGTGGGGCGGGCTCTGCGGTCGGCGTGAGACGAGCCCGGCTTCGCAGCTGCTGTTTCCTTCCTCTGACAATGCAAAAAATATCTTCAAGGAGGGAATCCCATTTAGCATGCAAGTGGTGATACCAAAGATGCTTCAGCTTCTCATCCTCTCCCTGTGGCAGGGTCCTGAAGCAAATAGTGCAGCTAATATTAGCCCATAGGCTGCCCTCCTCCAGTCTTCACCCCTTCTCTTAACTTCCATCATGACTGAGCTCAGCATAAACACCATAACATTAAAATATAGTTTAGCAATTTGTAGCTGGGAAATTCTCTTTGGTGAGCTTCATCCCCTTTCAGATTTTTTTTTCCCAGACAGCTTTGATTTTTACACATCCATTTTACATTCAATTGATATGTGCCAAGTAGAATTCCAGTCACAGACTACTTTTCCCTACTTTTAATAGTATTCCTGCATCCTGGCAAAACTAGCTGCATAGAATGTTTTTCAGTAGGGTAAAGAAATCATACAAGGGTCAGGGTGTTCTCCATCATATAATGGAAACACTGAATGTTATGATCTAAACAGAAGGGACAGAGGCATCACAGATGTTAAAGTTTAATCAGAGTCTCTTGGAGAGCTTATGTAGCTAAAACTTAAACCCAGTTTAGGTGTAACAGACCTCAGCCTTGTTATGTTCTGTATGGAAAGGGATTTGTTTAATTAGAATATAAACAAGATACAGACTGCATTTAGTTGCAGGTGGGCAAGCATTTTTAGGAACATCAACCACAGCCATATTATGCCCAAAGGGGGATTTTTTTTTCCTGTGCCTTGTCCTAGCTCTCCAGCAGTGACAGTATTGGGTGATAACAAGTCACCATTCTTTAGGGCATCTGTGGGAACTGCTGGTGCAGGGTCTCTCTCTGGCAGAGATGTACCAAGGATCCACAACATGGTTTACCTGGACCCTCTGTGTATCAGAGCTGGAAGGGACTCTCAAGGGTCAAGTCCAACTCCTAAGTCCATACAGGGATTGAGTTCCCCAATCCTGCTGTTATTAACACCAAGCTCTAACCAGCTAAGCCAGTCTCAGGGTCACATAATCACATCCCAGAGCAGGGTACAGACAACTCATTTGTGATCCTCCTAAAAATTCACTGAGATGCTGCCAACCTTAACTAAAACATGCTAATGAGATGAAAAAGAGAAAATTAAGTGTATTCCATACATGGGCTAAGACATGGCAGTGTAGTTTCTCCAGTCCATGAAGAGTGAGGATTATCCTGAATTTAACAGGGAAAACTGATGGAATAGGTCAGGTTGAGCTGGGGGGTGTGGATGTGCTCAGCCAGACTTAAGCCAAATCTCCCTGTCAAGATTAGTCCCACAGCCAGGACACTTCTCTGGGCATGTCAACACAGCCACAGGGCAGCAGCTGATCTGGGCATTTCAGGAAGGGGCTTAGGGCACGCTCAGGGAGAAGCAGTGAGCACTAGTGCTAAGGGGGTAAGTAGGGGCTGCAGAGCAGTGTCTTTGGCTCCTATTTAACCAAATTTCCTCCCTGCCCATTCCTCTGCACAGCCCTGGGCAGTGAGGACAGCGTCAGCCAAAGGCAGGTCTGACATCTGTCCCAGGACACAGCAGGGAGCAGCAGAGCTTTTCCTTCCTGGAGCTCCCACAGCCCAGCTGGGCCCAGCTGGCCCTGCACACTCACAGGACTGGGAAAACAGATGAATTACAGTCACTTAGACTACCTGAATTAAGCACTGAGGGTCTAAGTGCTTTAGAGGGGTTTTGCCTACGGGATGGTTTTCTCCGCCTGTTATTTCTCAGCAAGAACATTTTTGATCCAACTGCCAGTCCAGCTTATTTTACATGGGGCTATAACTTTCAGTGCCTTTCTACCAGTGCTTGTTATCTACTTAGATAGGAATGCCTGTTCATCTTTTTCAAACAATGTAAAAACTATACAAGCAAGTGGATTTTAGTCCAAATCAAAAAGCTGGTACAAAAATCTTGAGATACCTCTATGCACTGAGCAGTCAACCTGCATTACATCTCTTGTTTTTGTGTTATTTGCACCTGAATTCTAGCCAGGAGAAGTGTTACCATGGTTGACAAATTTTTATGTGACGACTGACCATCACCAGGAAAAAAACTTTAAAAAAAAAAATCTTAATATAGCAGTGATCAAATGCATTCCATTCAAGGAATTATTAACTGCCTGTGAATTGTTCAGCCTGGAGGGGTCTCAATGAGTCCTGGGTGGCTGAAGATGAATGTATTAATTTCTTTGTTTGCCTCTACTGGAAAGATTATCTGTGGATAATTTCTGCAAAAGGTTTCCCTCCTTGGCCCTTCCCAAGTTGTTTATTCTTAGATGTATGGAATCTATCTCCTGCTATTGTGAACCTGGAGCAGTTTGATTTAGCATCTGCTAATTACTGTATGTAGTTTCCTTACACCTAAACAAAATTAAAATGCTATATCTCCCTTATTCTCAGTGACAGCATGGTCATTTCTCATTCAATAGCAGAGTTTAACTCATAACAACACACAGCTGAAGCAAAAAAAGCATCTTCACAGAATGAAATAAATGTATTAAGAAGATTAAGGATGGCTGTTTGTGGCTTTAGTTTGGTTTTGTTGGGGCCGTTTTGGTGGGGGTTTTTTGGTTTTTTGGGGCTTGTTTGGTTGTGGTTTTTCTAAGATATTCAGGTATTGAAATCAAAAGTGAAAAATATATTCCTCCCTTTCATGCTCTTCTTCCTAAGAAAAGTAAGAGCATTTCAAGGGGGAGAAGAAGTAGTAAACAAAGAATATTTCTTGCTGATGGGTCAGCCACAGTTTTATGTAGGCTGAAAAGTAGATTGTAATCCTGTGAAACAGCAGCATACTTTTGTTCCTCCCTCCCTGCCCCCATCCTGAAAACACACATGGCTTGACAAAATGCCACTAGAACGTGCTTGAAAACAGTGATCTCATTGTGAAGGCTGAAAACTTAGGGCTCAGTATAGCTGGATGATTGAGAAGCACAACATGCTCAACAGATGTAAAAACTGTATAATTCATGACTTTCTCAAGTGGGGAATGAGCTTCCACAGCCAGTTCCTAAACCGCTGCAAGAGGTGTAAAACATCCAGCGATTTCCTACGCGAGCGCACCAACTATTCCAGATATGCACACACTACTTGTGAGTTTTGGCTGGTGCTCACTGGGGTTGCTTCTCTCTGCTCTGTTCCCTGCTTGCTTTGGGGTATTTTAATAAGAGAGGAGAGACTCCGCATTTTATCCTTCGTTTTCCTATTAAATGGCAGGAAGGTGGGGGGAAGGGAACAAGCAAACAAGCTCCAAGCAACTTAAGTCCAGAGAAAACTTAAAAGGAGACTGCAAACCTCGGACTTCCCACTTGTCTTAGTGAGCTGGCAGGAAAGCCAGTTTAATCCAACTGGGTTTGTTGCTCCCTTGGGTCTGCAATCCTGCGTGGACCTCCCTGGCAGGCTCTGTAATTTTGGAAAGTTGACTGAGGCTCGCACGATCTCCTTTTTTTTTTTTTTTTTTTCTCCAAACAGTTTCCATCCCTTGCTTTCTTCTGAACCTCAGAACCCAAAGCAATTAATTTCTGAAACTTTTCTTAAAATTTCCGTATTTTCTTCCTTTAAGCAGCTCTCTCTGCTACTGCACATAGTTTCTGCAGGGCCTCACAGGGGAAGGCTGCTGCAATTTCTTGCTTCCAGATCCAGCAGGCAGCTGGAAGACATTTTACCTTTCCATGCTACAGGTTAGAACCATGTCAAGGCTGCTCTAAATTGTACCCAGAGGAGACTTCTTGCTCACTAATGACTGTCATTCCCATCCTTGCCACACTTTCTCCAGCTCCAGACATATTCCCCCAAATAGGAACAGCCATCCCCACCTTTCCAAAAGTAATTTGTTTCAATATTCCTAATAGAACCATGTGCCAGAAAAATAAAGAAAAATAAATTAGTGCATGGGTACAATCCTGGGTGCCAGACTGCCAGTATCTGGTCAGAAAATAGAGAATTAGCCTAGGAAGCAAGAGAAAAAAAAAAAAAAAATCAACCCTGGCCCATCAGCTGTGCCTCTATATATATATAAGTTTTGAAAGAGGATCTCTTTACAAAAAGAGCATGAATGAGAGAGAATTATGCCATGTCCGCCACCTCCCAGAGTTTTGAAGAAGTCTTCCCAAATTAACATGCCTCTTTAATTCACACTGCAAAGAGACTTCTAGGCAGCTCCCCAGCCTTCACAGCAGCTGGCAGGTAGAAGAGGATGGAGCAGAAGATAAGAGCAGAAAAGGTGAATATTCCTTTTGGGAACACGCAGCCTCTGAAAGCAGAGGCTGATATAGAGATTTCATTTGGCACCTGCTAGAGATTATTTTGATGCTCATAATGGCTGTCCTCTAGCATTAGTTTATCACTGCTGCCTTGCAGTAGCTATTTGGGACAGTATTTTCATGCAAAACCTCACTTCAAAAGACCTGGAGCTTCCCATCTCTCTGCTTTTTTGGGCAAAAATTTCTCATACTCACTGAACACTCAAAGTGCATTATTATTTCTGGCCATGTCTGAAGACATCCACGTGTAAAAAAATCATAGGTAGTCCAGCTGCTACATATGGTTAAATTCTTCATTGAGATGGAATAAATCATCTCCCCTTCTCTCCTCTCTCTCTTTTTCTAAGGCTTCAGATTTTGGCAGGTACCTACTACTGAATGCTGAACTCATGCTTGTCCCAGTCGAGGAATTTTCATTTCACGTAACGCAGGAATAGCATGTCAGGGGTAGTGAAATTTAACTGTCCAATTAGTTTCCCTTTTTTTAACTTGGAAACAGAGCAAGGTCCGTGGCTCCAAGGATGTACTGGGTCACAACATACAAACAGTCTCACTGGCTGGCAAAGCAAATCTTTCTAGCCCGGTCCCAGGAGAATGAGGGGTTTTGCCCCCCTCCTCCAAACAATCTTCCTGCTGCAGTTAAAAACACCTTTGCCTTCCTCATTTTGATCTCCAACTCAAGAAACAGTCTCACACATTCATGCACAGAATTAACATCTACCAAAAAAAACCCCCAAAAAATCAATGAAGATTCTTATCTTTGAGTCAATATTACAGAACTGTAAACATAGACAACCTCCCCACCAGCTTTGCAGGCATGAACATGCCACATTGCTATAGGTGATGGCTTCGTGGGGCTGAAGCAGCAGGTGAAAAGATTGCAGAGTCTCATTTTTCCTGCAGACTTCACAAAACTGCCTAGTTTGTCATTTGGAGAAATGGTCACAAAAACTAAATGTACATTTTATCCAAAGTATGCATTAATATTTTAGAAATTTTTAAATTTTTTTTTAAGAAAAGGAAATTTTAAAGATTTATTTTTCATAAGAGTTCTACCTGAATTCAGCATGTCAATTCATATTCTGCATGTCTAACTCTTGTATTCCACGACACTCATCAGACACTCATCAGAAAACTGCCAGTTTCAAGAAATCTTCTCATCCTTGTCAGACAAACAATCCAATGACCTATATCCTAAAACCTCTGACCTTTATAAACACATTTTTATTGTTACAAGTGACATGAAATACTAAGGCTGCAAGACACTATATACTTAGCAGTAATTGAATGAGAAAATTTGTACTATGCACATATTGCTGTCCAAAATTATAAAAAACTCTTCATTACTTCCCTGGATCAGAAAGGAGAAGAAACCCAGAAAGAAAAGGCTTTAAGGACAACTTCATTTAGCTGACAAGGTGTATTTTTGCTGTGTCTTACTACTGAATAGTGACAAGACACGCACTATGTGGCAAGTCCACTGCTAAGGAAGTCATTGTGATTTTTCTTTTTCATTTCAGTGCTGCTACAGCTGAGATGGCCTACACAGCCCAATCACAGCTTATCCAGCTCCAAGAAGTTTGCTTGAAGTGTAAGACACACTAGGGAGATGTTTGTTTTCGTCCTCAGGTTCACTGTGAGAAATCCCTCGAGTTGCAGTTTGGGCAAAACCCAACTGCTCTGATGTCAGTGGAGTTTGTCCACTCCACTGGGGGCAATGCCATTGACTTCAGTGGAATCAAACACAATTTGTGACTATTTCATTGAAGGAAAGACACACAAAGCTAGCCCTTTGCTGCACATTCAGAATTAAGAAAACAAGCATTGCCAGAATTTGCTTATCATCAGTGTGATCTCTTGAGTTTGTCTCAAGAACAGGACATACCTTTTAAATGAAGTAAAAAAATATAGTTGTCGAAGTTACTGTGCATTTTCGTTTGTGTTCCCTCCTCTTCAGAGGAGCTGCAGTTAAAAATAAGAAGGTAGCTCATCCATCTCCATGGAAACCAGGAGGAAAAGTCAGTGCTGAAGGACACGTTTCACGTGGATTCAATCAGGTAGCTCACGCTGGTGTTGGGGCTTGACACTGAGGCTGTTGCATTTTCTGGCTGTGTTACCTGGGCACTGGCTCTCCCCTGTGACAACAGCAAGTTAAACCTCCCAGTGCAGCTCCCTCAAGTCACACCTGGAGGTGATCTAACTCCTGAACAGGCAGGAAGGCAGGGTTGACACAGGAAGGAATTCTGGGGGATGAAATCCTACTCTGAGCGCATGATTTGACAGCTTTGCTGTGGTCTGTGAAATTATCTTGGAGTTACTGCTACAGTCCAAACAGGCAGGACTACCAATGTTATTGGGGTCCCTGCTGCAGAGAGGAAAACGCAGGGGTGATGTTTCCATTCAGGGTCACTCATCCCCCCCTCAGGCATCTCAGGTCCTCACCAAAATCCATTAACTTTCAAGGAACCCTGCAAAACAACTTCACCTGCTAAAACTCTCAATAAGAGGAAAGCTGTGGGGAAACAAGGTGAATCATAAAACTGCTGGAAGAGATTTGACTTCTTGCCGGTTTCTTACGTTTGGGAATCTGGCATATTCTGAAAGGTTTTGCCACTATTTATATTTTCCCTGTATTTATAACCATCTGTATAAGTATCTGGTGTTTGAGGACAGACACTTTAAAAGCAAAGCTAAACATTGGCTCAGACCCTACTCCCAAATATTCTAAATAACAAAGTTCCTCTGAAAACACATTGTGACCTTGCTTGGGACTGCTGCAGAGTGATTATCCTCCATTCTCTCACAAGGAGAGGTGAAAGTTGGATACTTGAGTCAAAATAAGCAGCCTGGCCTGCTTAAAGATCTACTAAAAGTAAAGACTACTTAAAGACTTACTAAAGTAAACCCAAAATAATGAACTAACTTTGATTGTTAAATAAACATCTTTGAGATTGTTATTTTAGCACATCTGGTATCACAAAATGACCTATTCTGAGTCAAGCATCCATGTACACGAGTCCCAAATCCTCATAAGCACAAAAGAAACCATGCCACATTTTTATTTTCCCATTTGTCTTCTAGTTTGAATAATTTTAATAAAAAAAAAGTGGCACTGAACCTAGAGCACTCTTTTAAGTAGGTGATTGAAGAGGAAATAGGCATAAAGGACAAATGAAGAGCAAATCCCTGTAGATTAGGGACAAGGGAATAATTGCTGGTGTCTGAAAAATACTTCCATTGTATAGGCAAACCCAACAACAAATAAATTTATTCCTTGACCCTTTCATTCAAATTCACAGCACCCATTCACTGCACTGCATTACTAGGGAATTTTTCTGCTGGTGTCCAGGTCTGGCAAGAAGGTAAGGGCTGCTATAAAGGAGCTCCTGCACTCAGGGGAACTCTTGTCTACTGAAAACATCATCCAAGACCATCACTGCATGGTGTTGGCCTACTGTTTGGAAAAAAGAGTAAAAATTCTCAAACCCTGTGAGGGCACCTAAGCCAAATTTCCTAAAGTGCCTAAATTGACTGAATGTCTATTAATAATTCTTCTGAACTGAGAGCTACTCAGTTGCATTTGTCTGAAAATATTCTAGAGGTGAAACTTGTTGAAAGAAAGACAACTAAAGAGATGTGTGCATAAAGTTTGGGTGAATAAAAACTGCAGGGTTCCTATTTGTCAAGAAACAATATATCAAATTATGGCAAATCAGATTATTGTAAGGTCTTTGTATACAGTAATACTAGATATTACACTATTGGTCTCACTCTCAGCTTCCTGTATTTGAAATTTAGTGGCATTATAGAGCTATGAACTCCTCATATTATTTTTAGCTGTCTACAACTTCTGGCTTCTGTAAGCCTCAGGAATCAGAACTAGTCCTGAAGCCAGAAAATCAGTTGGTAGCATATCAATGTGATTCAAAAATGCTTTTGGGGGTAATATCTTTTTAAAATATGTATCAAATTACATATGCACACAATGTATACCCATCCCACATGAATCTTTAAACATGCATTCATTGATTAAAAAACTCCAAACATCAATTTCTCCATTTTCTTTGTATATACATACTTATATGTATTTTATAAATAAAGGCAGTATTTAACTTCCAGTCTGCTGTAAATCTTGAGGTTACTTTTACAGAATATTAAAGTGACAGTAAATTCTTTACTTTATAATACCATAAAGTAAGCCTTTCTTCCCTGAAAATCCTAAATTTCATGTGACCTTGTAAATTCTATATTGGTTTGTTAGATTTGTGGCCTGGAATAATATGAATGGTTTCCAGAAAAACTGATTCTTCTCTTGAATTGGTGTAATGAGCTTTACACCTTCAAACTCAGAATCACCCATTTTTGTGAATACAATTTCAATGCAGCTAAGGAAGAATCCATTACCAAAATGCAAGTGGGTACTATATCCTGAGGACTTCCAGGCACTCCTTCCAATACTAATAAATATTCCCCCAAAAGTATTTAACTTAGTTATCCTAGCTCATTGAAAAAAACCAAAAAAAAACCGACAAGGAATCATTGCAAAAGTCTTTTTCACTTATGCAGTGGAGCTGATACAGAGAAAAATTCTGCAGTTCTTTCAGATGGATGTCTGGTTTGCCAAAAAGCATCAAACTTTAGATCTAGACAAAGAAGGTTTTTGTCACTAATACCAGTGTGGTCTCTATGTACAAGCTAGGGAAAAATTGCCAATTTGTCCAAGATGGCACTATCCATCTCCTGAACCATCTTTCTACATCTTTGGTGACAGTGAATCAGGGAAGAAAAGGGAAGTAATGCTTTGATGAACCTACCAAGGACTGGCTGATAGTTTAAAAAAAAATTAAAAAGAAGAAAAAAAAGGTGGGTCTATTAAACAAGTCTTGTGAGTTGTACCAGGTGCTTCAGCCCAGAAATCTCATCACTTAAGAAGGAAACATCATCACTGAAATATGAATATTTTATTAATATTTTTACACCTCCCTGAATAACAAGCAATGTCCTCAAGGATATAAACACAAAACAAGCAATCAGGAGCTACCCAGTAAAGGCAGAACCACCTCCTGCCTTTTGCTTCCTTCTCTGCAGCTACAATTTTCAGAATTCCCATCAAATCAGCCTAAAGCAAGCAGCTGGTCCTCTGTGATCCCAGGGAAAGTTAATGACTCGCTTTAAACTGCGGTAATTGATAAACATGCTTTTCATTTAAAGGAAAGCAAGCCTTTTCTTCAAATTTCTAGGATACAGGGAATGCCTAAAGCCAAATCTCCTCTGTAAATTACTGTGACTACACAGCCAGGCCTGTTTCTATTGAATTTCCTCATCCTGAGAAGTTCCCATATATTGCAAAATACGAGTCAACATGAGCAAAGGTGGCAAAGACTGGCTCCTAGGGCTGGGTTAATCCCTGCAGTAGCAGGGTTGAAATCCAAATTTATACTAGAATTTGGGCAGCCAACAGAGTAATTAAGGGCTGCTCTGGTGTCCCTACACAACAGCTGCACCACAGAGGATGGCTGAGCATTGCACAATGCTGCTCCCTCAGCAGGAGGAGGAGATCATCCATGTTCAGTTTATTCTGGTTCAGGTTCACAAGTGCCATGGAATGAGATCTCAAGCCCTTCTTGGTTTCCTCAATTACTTCACTGCTCAGTTTCAGGGGAACTGGGAGAAGAACAGTGATTCAGGGATGTTTCTGGAATTTTGCAGTAACTTGGCTCAGAGTTTAATCCCCATTACCCACAGGTGCCAGGTTGAGATCATCACACTGAACAGAAACAATTGGCCAGAATCAAACCCAAGCAGAAAGAGTTATGGCTACAAGAGAAAAAAAAATATCCTTTCTGGGAAGCATTTGCTGCAGAGCTGCATCCAGTGGTTGAGGGAGAGCACCAAGAGATGCTGAAGGACAGACCACAAGTTCAGGACCTGCATTCCTGTCTGACAGACAGCACTGCCTGTAAGAGACCATGGTAGGTCAGAGAGTCCATCAGCTCCTCCCCAGCAATGATCTGACTCCAAATACACCAGTTCTTGTCTTTCCATACAAGATTACAAATGTGGAATTTAGCAGAGTGAGAAGTAAGTAACTGCAAACAAACTGGAAAAACCTGAGATTGTCTCCAGTTGTTTCTCCAAGAGTCCTGAAGTTTTAAGTCTTCCCTTCCCATCACAGCCTTCAAGGTTAGGCTTGGGTCCACTCAAGTTTTTCCTCTGTGTTCTCATTTGTTATCAGAAGTTCTATTTGGCACTGACAGCACTTGAATAGAGGTTCTTCATCTTTGCCAGGTTCAGGACAAAATTCCATGCAATTCAGTGGCAGCTGAATCCATGCTGACAACAGCCCTAAGGCACTGACACTTTGGTGGGTCCCTACAGGCACACAGTCAGGTTTTAAACAAGCAGTCAGGTAAGCAAATACCTCAGCAACTTTTCCAAAGAAAGAGATGGTAGCAGAACTTTATCAACTGTATTAACTTCAAATTGACTAACAGAGGGCATCTGGTTCATTTCTGACTGGAGAGAGCACTCAGGTGTTTCCATGGTAAAGACAAGACATTGCACAGAACAGGATTTTTAACTACAGGTGCTTGGCTGCCAGGCTGAATTACATTATTTTTTGTTAAACACCAAGTAGTTATGCTGAGGAATTTCAAGTCCATAACAGGTGGCAGCAGGAACCTAGGACTCCAGTGTCTCATTTGTTGCATACACACTTTCTGAGATTTAAGAGCACAAAGGAACCACTAAAGAAAGTCAGACTTGCCTGAAAAAGCTGTGAATGCTATATGCAGTAAAGGTGAAATAATAAAATAATTTGTAATCTTAACATAGGTTTTTCTCTCACACTAAAGCACAGACCTCGTGAAGAAAAGAATGCATGTTAACCACATATTCCAGGAAAGAACTCCCATGGAATACAAAGAGTTTTTGTTTGTAAATTTGAAAGATGAATATCCCATTCCCAATGGACTGCTTTAACAAATTCAGTCACTAAGAAAATAATAAGAAAAAGCAAAGACTCCAAGCCTACACTTAAAGGACATTAACTGTCAACTGACAAAATCAATATGAAAATCATATCCAAAATTAATTAGAAAGAATCAACTATGCACTAGTTGGGGGTTTTGGTTTGTTTGGGTTTTTTCCCTTAAAAGCCAAGCTAATGAGAAGCCACATAGGTAGAACAAGTGAGGGACTGACTCATGTAAAAAGAAACCATTCCTGCTATAACCAAACACCATTTTAAGGCACCTGTGCAGTTGCATTATACAACTCAAATCTGATCTGTCACTCCAGAGGGGCATTTTTAATGTGTTTTTCTCCATATTGCTCTCTGGAAATCTCACTGTGGCATCTTTCTTCAACAAATGACCCCCAGAGGAAGAAATATTTTGGACATTTAGTTGCTGCTTCCCTTTCCTGCTATCCTCCCATGCTTGCACAGCATGGAGGCAGGAGGAGGTGGTTCTGATTCACAGGGTAGCACAAGGGCCTGCGAGTTCCTAACACTCTTAGGGATAACCCTCACTTCAGATGGGAATTTAAAGTGCATGGGAAAGGCTGTGGTTACATTTAAACCCTTTTCCTGGCCAAAGGCCACTACCACCATGTGTGCCACTCCCCAGAGGGCTGTGTCTGGAGTTACATTAAATCAGCAATAAATTTGCTTTCTTTGCTCATTTTGGAGCCTCATCCTCCTCCTCAAGACAAACACGAAGGGAATAATGGAGGCAGACCCCGAGTCAAACCAGAAATTCTGGTGTTTAGACATCATGCAGGAACTGAGGCTACAGCACAGGAGAGCTCTGGGGTTTTTTGCCATAATCTGCAATTTCTCAGCAGGAAATTGTGTCCTGGCTGTAGCTTTAGCACAGGACATCTCATGGCTTTTGTAGCTGGGTCTCACAACATCTCAGCCCAACCTTTTCCACCAGGCAAGGTGCTACAGCAGTTTTTGTAGGGCAGCCTGAACCACCTTTCCAGGATCATGCTCATCCTTGAGTTCACCTGTGCTTCAGGGTGGACAGGAACACCTCTTTGGAGCGTTCTTTCCCAAAGATTCTGGAGCTATCTTTTGTAGTGGCAGCACCTGCATGTGGAGAAGACCATTTGTTGGGTTCTGCAGGATCCCAGCCAGGCTGTTGCCTCAGTAAATCACCATGGCACCAGACAAATGGCTTTCAGGGAAAAGCACCTAGAAGCTGGCATGCATGCCAGCTCAACCATTGTGGTATTGGCCATTAGTGTGGGTTCAGACTGAAAGAAATCCAATTTTTCATAAAAAGGAAATCCTGAAAATAATTAGTCTGGCCACAAATTACTTGTCCATTTGGTTCAAACAAGGCCCACTTTTGCTGAGCTGTGACTACTTTTTCAATTAGAGACAAGTTAACAAAGGGCAGAAAGAAAGAGGAAATTGTGGATATGTATTTTGGGCAAACAGTATTTTAGTCAAAAAATGCTATACAACTCACCCACCCCCAACAAGGTCTGAAACTTATCTCTGCTAAATGCTTTTATTTTGACAAATGACCATTTTCTAGGAGAGGGTCAGCCACCAGCTGTGCTGGCATAAGGCAGAACTGTATTCGTAGGACCCACTGCCCAAAAACAATTGCTACATTGGTACCCAGCACTGAAATAAGCAAAAAGCTGAAAATCAGAGGTGAAAAATAACAAAAGAGGAAATACTAGGTCAAGTAAAAACACCAGGCCTACTATAAACACTCAGATTCAAGTAGTCTTGGGTCAGGCAAATAATAGTTTAAACTTCTAACTCACAGAAGGACTCAGGGTGTTGGATAATTAAGCCTTTATGCAAAAAAAAGCCATTGATTTCTGACTTGGGCAGTAATTTCTTTTACACTGGAAGGGTTTGAAACTGCAAACCAGATTATGAAGAGCAAATATTTCACCAGCAATATTATCAGATCCTCATGCCCCCTGGGACACAAGGACGGGTATTTCATGCAGGTAGTACAAAACACTGCACACAGGAGAGCTGTACAGATGTCTTTTAAAAAAACCTACCAGACTGTGAGGGAAAAGGATGGTTTTACTTCTCAAGGTGCCTGTCTTCATTAATCAGCCTCCCAGAATTGCTGCCATCTCCACAGGCTACACATCCAACAGCTACACCCTCGGCCACATGTCCGTGGGCCTAGACCCACTGACTCTAGAATTTAATGCAAAGCATGCTTTCAGCATATTTTTGTGATCCTGAAGAAAAGTTGCCTGCCTTCTGTTCTTAAAACAAATGGGATTGTTCTGTATTTCCAGAATATTAGGTATTTATTTTATAACAGTGCCATATTACAGTGATGAATGTTTACAATAAAAAAAAATGCTCAAGTGATGTATTTCCTAATTACATTCTCAAATAATTCACTTCCAATGCTAGTATCTGAGCCACCTCCCAAAAGCAATAATAGGGGTCCTCTCCAATGACCTTGGAGGGAAAATAAGCCCACAAGTCATAGAAAATTATATTTAAAATTCTTTCTAGAGGGTAAAGTGCCTTCTTAGGTGTCTCTTGAATAAATGGAAAGTAGCCCACAGGATTCCTGTTGTTAATTTTGACAGGGTTTGGATCTGTCCCTATTGTTTCATTAAAAACTGGAAATAAGTCTTGTCTACTCAGATAATTTGAACCACACTGTAGCTATGCAAGTATAATTCACTGCAGTCCAAGCCTCCTATGGGGATAGAAGCATAAATTCACATTATGTGAAAGGGACATAATCCATAACTGCATCCACAAGATGGCTCTGGCCAGAACAACATTTATTGATCAGAAAAACACCTGCCTTCCCCCTTCCCAACCCAGTCACGCACATGGCACAGCAGCTGTTCCTCAGGGGCCTTCTTTCCCACACTCCTCCTAATTTGTGCCTATCACCCATGAGCATGCACACAGAGCTCTTCAGCTCCCATTTGCAAGGTCTCTCTGCTAATCCAGAAAGCCAGAACATTACAAAAAAAAAAAAAAAACCAACCAAAAAAAAAAAAAAAAAACCACACACACACACACAAAAAAAGCAGAGATTAAATACGTGAGCAAAAAAACCCAAATGGCAAGCAGCCAAAATATTTCACATAGACTTGAACTGCTGATGCTACTTCTGGATAAGGCCTGTGTGCCTCACAATGGGCATCTCTTAGAAATACCTAAAAGTAAGGAAGTGCTTGTGTGCCTAACAGAAGGACACATTCTAAAACCAAAAAAACGCCCGCAAACATTGGAAAAAGACCTTGGCCAGTTGCCTTCTGATCTGAGAAACCCAGAGAGGTTGTGGAGGTTTTCACCTTGGAGATATTCAAAAGTTGTCTGGACAGAGTCCTGAGCAGTCAAGTCCAGGTGATGCTGCTTGAACAGGAAGGTTGAACAAGGTGACATTCAGGGGTCCTTTCTAATGTCAAGCATTCTGTGAAAAAGCGACTTAGCCCCAGTCCATATGGGTCTTTAGAGCCATCTGTGACATTCTGAACAAAAGCATTAACTGGGCATGTACCCTGATTATTTCCAAATCACTGTCTCCTTTTCTCTCCCCCACTAAAATTCAAAGTTGCCTCCTATAAATAAGCATTAAAGATTGTTTTGAAATAACTATCCAAAAATATACACATGTTGTGCATAGCCCTACAGAGCTTGCAGCAAAGCAAATTATAGTCTGGGGTGGATGAAGGAAGCTGAATCAAAACATATCTCTGTACAAAATGCTTGTGGCTTAGCAAAAGTGGCCTTTTTCTTTCCTCTCGTGGTTAAAACATATTGTGTTATGAGCCAGTGTCATGCTATGCAGCACAGAGAAGAAACCATACTGGTCTTTTAAACAGAGAGTTTTGGGACCAAAGCTAATCCACAGAAAATTCCAAATACCTTTGAAATGGGAGAGCTACACTGCTGCCTCTCTTCAGATGTCTGACAATGGCCTCATACTAAATTTTATCATCATGCTCATAACATTATATTATGCACAGCATAATTTTAACAGCATTCAGAGACCGGGAGTGGAGAAAACACCTCTGAATTCTGACCAGAGTCCATTCCAAGTGAAAATAAAGTTCAGGTTTTTCTCTCAAACCACCCAACCAACAGGTGCAGCTGCAGGTTGTGTTGGTTCAGAACACAACCAGATTATCTCAGGTACAGATATTTGAAAAGCACAGAGTTCAGTGCAGGCCAAAACTCACTGGTAATTTGACCTGATCCCACTAAAGCCATTCTGTGAGACTTCCAATGCCCTGATCCCCCCACTGCCCTGACTACATTGTGATCAGCCCCCAGAGAGGGGGGTTTTAATCCCTTAGGCTCACATTTAAGATCTAAACTTGGTCTCTCTGTTTCCTCACCAAGACATGAAAGCCTGTGTCTTTCAGTAAGACACAGCTGAGCAATTCATATTGGAATTAGCAATTTCTGCTATGAAAATGGCCTGGATACTATTAATTTCCCAGGTATCTTCCATAAGATAATCTATATCATCAGATGCAGCTGGGTGCTCAAGCAAGCATCAATAATCCTTTTGCATTGGGCAGCAAACTGGAAATATCTTGTTGCCCCTGAGGGTCAGGTGTGCCACAGGCCACTGGGCTGATCCCCCTCACGCAGACAGGTCACATTTTGAAAGGTTCCTCACAAGGACTCCTTGAACAACTTAATTGAAGTATTTGCACAAATCATGTGGCCTTAACTTCTGTTTTGGCACCTCAACTCCTTGCATTCCTGGTGCTGAATAGCTGGCTGTGATTTTCACTCCATTTCATATTAAAGGTGCCAGAATACAGCTCTAGAAGGAGAGAATATACAGCCTGCTTATTTTTAACAGGCAGATGTTACTCCAAGTTAAGTCCTTCATGGATTTGTGCAGCAATTCATTGGCATATCCTCAAAACAAGGAAGCTTTCTAAAGTAAGTAAATACATATCAAATCTTGTACTTCTCTGATACAGTCACCATTCTAGTCCACTTGGACCAAAATCCATCCTCTCTCAGCAATCTCTGTGTTTTGCTTTAGATTTGTAAGCCTTAATAGCAAAAAAAAAAAAAAAAAAAAAAAAAATAAAACAAAACAAAAAAAACACCAAAAAACCAAAACAAAAAAAGATCTTTTAGCACAATTAAAGAAGCCAAGCCAAAACAACCACTGCTCAGCTTTAAGACGGATGTCTAAAAAATTCAAGAGTTTCAATATTCAGCATGGCTTTCTCTAGGTAAACATGGCTGGGGAGGGGGAGCTGCAGCTCTTTTTTGTTTGTTTGCTTTTTAATTGGTGCAACAGTAGAGCAGGTAGATGAGCACAAGCTTTCTCAGAGCATCTCATGTCTTGTGCTACACTATATGGTGTGCCCACTTCAGAGGCAGCCAACTGTTTTTAATCATCTCAGTAGGAGACTGTCTTACTCCTAGCAGAAAAGCTTCAGGGAAAAAGAAAAAGGCAAAAAATAATTTTAGAAAATGAGGAAAAACTCCAAGCTGACAAAGGCATAGTTATCCAGATAAAGTTTTACACTGGGGTATATGTATTCATCCATTGCTGTCTCTTGGGAGCCAGTTCATGCAGAGAAAAAAAAAAAGGGGTCACCTCAGAGTCCCTCCCATCATCTCCAGAGCATCTTTGCTTGCTTGGGGCTGTGCATGAGCAGCTGCTCAGCACAAAGTGACAGAGGATTTGTCTGAAAGGTGTCTCTGCACTACCACCATGAAAGAGGCTGCTTTGGGCCAAAATACAAGTTAATGGCATTTAGCTCACAGTTAAATCCAAGAAGGCACATATAAAAATAAATATATTTATACATTTATAGTCCATAAATACATAATCTCTCAAAATCTCCTGTAATGGGAGAAACTGTACTGCCCCAGCTCTGGTCACAGACATCTCTCTGCCTCCCCTCATTTCTGCCTCCATGGAGAAAGAGTGGATTTCTGACCCTGAAAGGGTGCTTAGGACCCATCCTGGGGGTGAGGGAGGGCCAGGCCAGAGCAAAGGAGTATCACTGGGACAGTGGTGACCCTTAGCAATAACTTTAGCACTTTTTAAGCTCCTCTGATTTATGCCAGAGGCTTGGTTTGCCTTTGAAGACGATGGCTTTGAATTTCCCCTCAGCCTTCCATTAAGCAATCAAACCATATCTTCTGTTCTCTAAATCTGTTGGATGTTTTAAACAGACCTGTTTCTCCAAAACGAGTCACTGAAGGTGAAATGATTTCCCACCCTGGAAAGTATTGTCTCCCTTGAGTAACTACACAAGCTCCAGTGTCATTTTCTACACCCTGTGCCTGCAATACTCTTGTTGAAATATCTGAGGCCCAAATTTATGCTGGAACATGTGCAATAGGAGACAAAACTTGGCTCCCCAAGTGTGAAATAGCTCAGTTGTCTACTGACTCTACATCAAAAAAAAAAAAAAAAAAACAAACAAACAAAAAAAAAACCCCAAAAACATNNNNAAAAAAAAAAAAAAAAAAAAAAAAAACAAACAAACAAAAAAAAAACCCCAAAAACATCAGCTTCTTGGAAAGGATTAATTTTCAAAACTTAAAATAATAAGGGGGTGAGGAAAGAGAAAAAAGAAAAACTTCATCTTTCACAGCCAATATCCATTTATAATGTTCTGTTGAAAACACTGACATGTGATAAACTTCTTTTCCCCCAAAATAAAGCAAAATATTTTCCTGCTGTCTGGAATTTCTCTTTCCTTTCATCTACCTAGCTAACATTTATAAAGCATTTGCTGATACAACCAGGCTTAATTACAATTTACAGGAGCAATCCTCACCATGCCATCTGAATGCAGGTTCCTCTGAGAACCAGCAGGTGCTAAGTTCTGCCTTTGACAGCAGCAGCAGCTTTTATGCTTCTTTTCAGTCCACATTTAAAAGAAACCAGACTTAGCCCCCCAATACTCTGAGAGAAATGAAAACAGAGATCATTCCGAGAGATTTGACTCTCCAGTTCAAGCAGAACCAAAACTGTTTTGGGGACCCTGCAGGACTCTCAGCTGACAAGGAGCGGCTGCTCCCGCTGCACATTCCCAGCTGGGCAGCCTGTGCTGTCACCCAAGCCTGAGGGGAGGCAGCTTCCCTAAGAGTCCAGCCAAACCTGGACCACAAAACCCCTGCTGACAAGCCCAGGCATGTGGTTCCAAGTGCAGTGACGTTTTCCTGGCTCTGGAATGCACGTATGAGAACAGAGATGAAGTTTAAAGAGAGTAAATCACCCACGGTCTTCGTATGCAGCAGAAAATGGATTGTTGTGGAAGATGGGAATGGTGGGACTCATGCCTGAGTACACCCCTCTGTTCCACCCCTGAGAGTGGTGCATCTCAGTGTATACAAAGGATAATACAAAGATGGACACCAATCTCTGTGGTTTTTAAGACAGAAAGGGTAATACAATGAGGAGGTGTGTGCTCAAATTTGGCACACGAGTGCTTCATAATGATGAATTAAGGGAAGTTGCAGTCAGTGTAATGTTTCTGAGTGTGTAATAACCTGCTCATGGATCAGTTCAACTCCCTAGTCTTAATTAGTAGTAACATAATAAACAGAAAAATACTGGGGGGAGGGACACACAGTAAGCTTCAGAAATCACAGAAATTTGATGGTCATTGGTGGTTTCACTGTTGCTTAACTAAATTCAAATTCCATGTCTGGCTTTAAATTCCACTAATATATTTAGAAACACCAGCACATATTTACTCTGTTCCTAGCTATTTAGATACCTGCTTCAGGGCAATAATATAAAGTAAAGAAATGTTTCAAGGAGTATCACACCTGTCTATTGTGAACTTAGACCTACAGCATCTACTATTAAGAGGGCTTGACCTAATGAGTCTGCTATCGCCAGAGACACAAAAGTCTTCACTGAGAAGGAAGAGAAACAAGCAGTTCTTACACCCCAGATACAATGTCTTAATTGCAAAATGTCTGTGAGTCTTCCATTGAGCCTATGAACAACTCAGAAGATTGTTTATAGGATCAATGGAAGAGATCAATGGTGGATCAGTGAGTTCCACCACTGCTCCACGGTGTCCCAGTGACCAGCACAGGACCTGATTCCACACCAGCCCTTCCCTCCCTCTGCCTTTGCTCATCCCTCGAGCCTCCTGCCACACATTCCTCCCTCCCACCACAAGCACGGAGAGCAAAGCCCGGGGATTTCTCTGAACAGAGCTCAGAGTGGAGGGGATAAAGCTGCAGGACCCAATACCCCCTTACATGAAAGCAAAAGATGCCAAAGTCTTAAAGTACTTTGGCAGAAAGCTAGCTCTGTGTAACTAAGAATGCAAGCTCTGTGGTTACTTTAATCTCTGGAATAGCTCTGCAGATTTCTGAGTAATATTGCACAGGGCAAGTTTGGCTGTAATGTTTTCTTTATATATATCCTTAAATTACTTACTGGTGTAAGGCCCTCTCTTTTTTTTTTAATATTAGCTTTCTTCTAAAGCATACAGAAGTGAGAGAAAATAGGTATCTGTCTGAAAACAACTTCTACTACAGAAAAGTTGAATCCTGGCAGAGAAATTAGTTCCAGTAGCTGCCCAAGCAGCCATGCAGCCCCATCTAGAAAGGATACATCTGCTGCCTCAAGGAGCTTTTCAAGGAAAGGAGCATTCCAAATATTTTTTATTAGTTTTATTGCTATTTTTATTGTCATTAATTGATTCTGTCAGAGCTGCATCAACCTGTTTCTGTATTATTGCCACTCTTCTGTGTCCAGAGAAATAATGTTAGGACAGAGATGGAGAAGAAAGGGGAATTGGAGTTGCAAGAATGGTACAGATGAGTTGAATTTATTACAGAGTATTTCAGAAATATCCTCTCTTTCCCCCCCTCCATTCTTCAAACACAGGCTTAGCATCTGAATACAAAACTTTAGTTTAACAGAGAAAAAAAAGAGAGAGAAATATTTTATGAGTTCCATATGTTTTGGTACCTTTAAAATAAAGACATGGTAATACTTAAATAATATTAAGCTTCAAACAGCTGGTACTGTGTTTGTTACTATAATCATCTCTCTAATTATAGTGGAATGTGCCAAAAAAAAAAAAATAAAAAGGGGGGTTGTTTTGACAGCTCTGCACTCAGGGCTCCCAACAGGCCACCAATTAGAACCTGGAAAAAGGAAGGAACTTATAAAAACTAATGACTGCTCAGCAATGGGATATAGGCCTATTTTTGTTATAAAAGTACTTTTTTCACCCCTACAATAAATCTACCTCCTTTAGCTACAGCAACTTTATTTAGGTCACATTCATGATATATAAACAAAACTAAAGATCTTTTTGTCAGTCAACACTTCTCTTCTGTTTTTTCAATTATATCCCCTGGTTTCTATAAACATGCAAAACCTGTTATGAACCCAAAAGTGAGTTCCTGATGATGAATGAAGAATATTCTGATTTCCAGAAGTTCTCAATCAGTCCAAAGGGATCTAGTTATTGATTCTGTGTAAATTTGAACAAAATGATCCATGTCCCTCAGCATTCAGAGAACAGGTTTACAATGCCCTTATCCAACCTCTAACCACCAGTGAAGATTCCTTTTCTCTCAGGCTCAGTGACACCTCTCATGCTTAAGGAAAAAAAACCCCCACATATATATAGACTACATAACATATGCAGTAATGCTGAGAACTACCAATGTTATTTAAGGCAGCATGAAAAAGCTTGACACACAGAATGAGATGTCGAATATGGTTCACTAAGGAAGTCAGTTATCCCAGTGCAAGGTTTAATCCAGCTGCACAGAGGTTAATGGGTATCTTTTCCCTCACTCCAGTGCAGTTGGGTTTGGCCTAAATTACTTTCTCTGTAATGAAAAGGCCTTTTTGCCTCTGCTGCTTTTCTTTTACTGCTGCTGTGTAGCTTCCATATCTTGTCTTTTCCACCACTCTGCTGCTGACATTTTAAAATAAAATTACATTTCCAATGTACAAGCACAATAGTATGTGAATTCAAAACTCATTCAAGTGAGGGTAAATAAAGCTTTTCAAATGTTTTCAGGTCTTGGTTTTGGTGCTTGTCTGAGTCTATTCCACAATACTTGGCAATTCAATTTTCTGTTTTGAAACCACACAGAATGTTTTTCCATAGACAAGACTTGCCTAGGAATTTCAAAGAAAGCCAAGATTGAACAGGCATTTTTTATTTTTAAATCTCTGCATTGAGGTTGTTTGTACCCAGGAGCTCTGCTCAATGACAGCTGCACAATGAGAGCCTCAGCTGGAGGAAGGGCTCTGCTGGTATTGTCTGTCATCTCAAAGTGAGATGGTTCTAGCAAGAACCACTTATCTATCAACACACATGGCATACAAGAAATTTTTGCCTCATAGCCAAAAGACTCCTTTTAATTTAGCATTTACAAACACAGATCTTGATGGGGGAGGTTCCTGTTTTCTGGCTGGGGGGTTGATTGGTTGTTCAGTGGCCTAATCTTTACTTTAGAGCAAAGATCCTGATTCAGCCAAGGACTTGTGCCTAAATACAATTCCTTATACAAGCTGTAAAGTTTCCCCAAGTTTAGATGATGGGCTGAAAACTGTGAATTTGTAGAAGAAAAATACCCTTATAGTTTATACTCAAATACATGTGAAAAAAAATGCATAGGGGGTAATCAAACTGACCCTTCAATGAGATTTTTCTACTAACATTTCCTCAGTTCTTTAAGGCTCTTATTTTCCACTGAGCTTCCTTCTCCATTTTGCCTTGATATGATAAAGCCCACACATCTTTGAATGCCTGGTGATGAAAATCAAAAATAACAGCCTCTTGCAGGTGTACAGGGTTGTTTTCAGTGTTTTCAATATTTGTATTACAGGAGACAATGTGTACAAGAGACGAGAATGTCATCTTGAATACCTGCTACAATCTAGAATATGCTTCAAAAGTTCCATCAGTTAGATAGTCTCAGTGGCCCATCAGCTATTAGTGTGGAACAAATGTTCAATTGCTCCATTTCTCCTCATGGCATACCTTTGGTCACCAAAACTTTTGTATTTATAGCAGTGGAAGACACTTCCCAAGTGAAGTCACAGGAGCTTAAAACAGTATTAATTTTTAATGACTCACTGTTTTCTTACCATTGCACATAATAGGCATTTGGAGAAGACAGCCTTGGAACTGCTCTATAGGTATTTCCGACTATTTCAAACAGTGCAACAGGCATTCAGAAAGCTCTGCAAGAATCTCAAGGCTTATCAAGATTCCTACACTGCAACATTCTTTCCAGTTTCTGCTGTGAGGTTAAAGTCTACCTGGATTATGGAAGTCCAGCTTGTGAAAGCAGTTAATTAGTTAATGTAGTTTTTCCATTAACAGTTTCACTGAACAGACAAATTGCTCTCAAAAACTAATATTGCATCCTCCCACACTCTGCAGCTTCTTTTCCTGCTCCCATGCTGCACTGTGTTTCACAAAAAAAAAAGATTTTTGGGGCACAGGAGTAAACCCCTTTCCTTTATCAAAAGACACTTTGGTCTCATCAAGGCCTTGATTGCAAAGGAAGCTGCACCTGGCTGGTTTCTGAAGTTGATATTCACAAGAGAGAGTTTTAATCTACAAGTGTAAACAGAAAGAGACAAACTCTCAACAACTACAAGGCAAACTTGCATCAAGCCACTTGGAAAGCCCTATTTCCACTCAGGTCCTGCAGCTTAACCACTTGCCACTTGTCCCTGCCTGGTTGCCCAGGGATGTGCTGTGTGCTAAGCCTGTCATACCCACCCAGCTTAGCTGTGCTGACCTCCTAACAAGCATTAGCCTGGAGCAATGCACCATCCCAATGGCTTACAACCTTTTCTGAGCTCCAAACCCAGCCCTGATCTAAGAGGTTACTGTCCAACATGAACAAAATGCAAAGCTCAAAAAGAGAAAGATATGCAAGGGGTGTTTTTTTCCTCTTTTCAAACATGTAGGACTGTATATTTCCACTAAGCCTCCTGGAGATGGACAGACATATCAGAGATTTTCATGCAAATAGTTAAATCACACTTTCTGCTTGTTTCACACAGATGGAGCTACAAGAAAAAAATTTAAAAACCCAAGCGAGACCAACAACACGGTAAAGCTCATCAAAGAGGGAATCTGGTCTGCTGGCCTTCTCTAATATTGCTGCAGCCAGTCAAAAGAGGTTCAAATGGGACCTTTCCAGAGCAAAAAATAACACCCCAAGAAGCAATGAACAACAACACTGCTAGCAATGACAGCGTGGGGAGGGTTTAGACACCGTCTGTGAAACGTTTTCCAGGAAAGGCTGACATCCCAAAGAACACTTGCAAGGGGACATGGTGATGCACACCCCAGAAGGTGGCACCGATGGCAGCAAGAGGCTGAGCTGCCCCTTCCAGCAGCCCTGGCTCTGCTGGGAGCCTTCCCCAGCAGCAGAGCTGTGCACAGGCTGCCCCCAGGTACCAGCTTCCCTGGGGTTGCAGCTATGCCACACAGCAAGCTTTTTCTCACTTCAAACTTTCATTCTTTCCCCTGTTGCGTTCCCCTTCCTGCACACACACACAGTTTTTGACCAGCATGAAAATTGTCATTGTTAAGGCCACATCTGAGACCACGCTGTGCACCTCTACCAGCACAAGGAGCTGGTTATAATGGCACAGATTTATTCTGCAGTGTTAAAAGGATCATGTTAAAAAAATAAAATCTCAAAGCAAACCAAAGAGAGCTGTAGAAGCAGACGGAGGTAAAGCACACAGCTCTACTGAATGACCAGCTTCATAGTAAGTTACATCATTATCCATTTCACCTGCTGCTCAACAGCTTTCCCCTGCCTTGTTTCCCTGCTTGAATTCTTTAGTTGAGATCAGCTGTTCACATCCAGTTCATAAACAGCTGGAGAGGTTTACCCTGCTGTGAATGAAACTCTGTTTGTGTCACTCAGGACAATTAGCTCCATTCCTCTGCTAAGGACAGAAAAAGTAGCCTGCTGTAATAGGGCACTACAAAAGCTAAATACATATACAGGTGTGTCCTCGGAGTAGTTGGTAAATATGAGAACCTGGACATTGTTTTTAAGGGTGGATTCACAGTTTAAATCACTAAACCTTAAAAAAATGAAGACAAAACCTCTATAGGTATATTCAGTCCAAAGCCATTTCCTTTCACTGTGGTTATACATCTACTTTACACGTTAGGTTTGGTGCCAGCAAAAACGTTATTGCCTTCATAATAATTAGAGAGGTGGCAGCAAGGGTTTTCTAATTAATGCGGATTTAACTTTTGTATGCTAATTACTCTCAGTTAGTATCAATCAAGTAAAGGAATAATGGGGTCGTTTCACATTTAAATCACAGAAGCTTCAAGCATAAGCTGCCTTAGAGGAAATCAGCTTGTAATTCAACAGTGTTATTAATAATTGCTCGTAAATGGCAGCAGCCAAGCTGTTTCACAGGCTGTGCCTAGTGGTTACAATTATAACCAACCACACAAAAATCGACAGAGGTAAATTCTAAATAATCCCTTCCCAGGATCTCAATCTGCTCATTTCGCTTACATCTCCTGCCTTGGTAATTAACGTTATCCATCTTCGCCTGTCAGCAAGGCACCGGTTTCACGGGCACCGCGATGTGCTGCTCCAGCACACCATCCCTGCCTGCGCTCACCTGCCTGCTGACAGCAGGGGGACCTCCCTGTTCTCCCGGCTGCTCTCCCAGCCCATTTTCCCGGTGTAAAGAGCTGCTTTTACACGCTGCAGTTAACGCAGACTGAGACTCTGGTCACACCAGAGCCCGAAATGTACGGCTACGCTGTGAGAACTAATTAATAATATTGTCCACTGACGCATTTAAACTTTCTTTTGCCTGCGCAGTCTCTATTAATAGTCTAAATATATAACCAAGCAACTGGTACATGTTGTCCACAAGAAAAAAAAATAGATACTTATCTTCATAACAAGCTTAAAGCCTTAGGTTTTGTGTAGGGTTTTCTGAGGGGGTGGACAGAATGTGCATGCACCTCGAAATTAGATAGGAGTAGTTTGAGAAAGCAAATCAAAATTGATATCAAAATGATGTTTACCTTCAGCTGAGATATAATTTTACTCAAGGACTCTGGCAGCAGGAGATTTTGTACTGTCTCATTCCAAGAAGCAAGACCTATTGTGTATCCACCAAAATAAAAGACTGCACCCCTGAAAGAGTTCGATTCAAATGCAATCTTCTCTAAAAAATTGCCCAGAGGAAACAAAAAAAATTAAAAATAATAATAATTAAAAAAAAGTGGGTGGAGAGAAACTGCCTAATTCCCTCAGTAAAGAAACTAAATACCTAAGTACAACAAAACACAGGAAACACACCATGCTATGCCTCTAAGCTTCCTCCTACTTCACACTCTCAGACAGCTTTTGAAAGTTTTATTAAATGAGCAGGACAGTTACTGCAAAGCCAAATAACGTCATCAACTTCAGCAACAGAATCACAGAAAATACAAGACCCACTTATCATCCTTAGCTGATTTCAGTGCTCCTGACAAGACCCTACAGAAAACAAAGAAGGCCATTTTACTGGTGAAAAATAGATGAAAACTTACCTGAGCTGTAATCTTTTTTCGGGAACAGTCAGCTGAAATATCACTAAATCACTCATCTCTTTCTCCAACTTGGTCAGCAGTCAGCTCAGCTGTATATATTTCCATGTAATTACCCTGACTTGCAATTAAACAATTAAGCTTTTCCTTATATTATAATACATTGATCACAAAGTATCATGTTCATTTCTATCCTGGAACTGAACTCTCCTTGAATAAAGCTCATTTAGTGAGCTAACACCTATAAAACCAGAGCAGCATCCATCACTCTGTGTTCCCAACCACTGTTTCCTCCCTCCAGCCAGGGTGCTCATCAGTCTGTCCATATTCAGCTGTGTAACGAGAAAGGCAACACCTGTTACAGGGCTCTGATCTGCACCAAACTGCCAGAATCAAGGGTGGTATTGCTTTCTGGTTTGTTTGTTGGGGGGTTTTTTAATTGGATAACTTTTTGGTATTAAAGCACTTCCATGATAGGACATAAGAATAGGACAGAAAGGAGAAAGTGGAGGAATTGTTTTGCTGAACTTCTGGGGAAGTTTGCATAGACAGCTTCCCCTTAGTGAGTCAGTTTATCAGCTGAGGGGGAAAAACATAATCTGAAAGCTGCTTTCTTGTCCCCATCTGAACTTTTAGGAGGCATGACTAGGGCAAGGATATGGAGACAAACACGTGGCTGAGGAGCAGCACTGACAGAGCTGCACTCCTGTGCAGCTCCTGGCTCTTTGCAGGGGTTGTGTCTTTTTCAGAGGCTGAGCACTGTTTGTAGCAGACACAAATTGCATTTGGATCCCACAACACTTTCTTTACCATTTGCTTTTGGACCATCTCACATTTTTCTCTCCTTAAAAATGCCCCACGTATCATTTCAGAGCTCAGTAAGTTGCTCTCTCTTAAGCCACATTTTATTCCTGAGAATTATTTCAGGTTCTCTCCTTCCTCTAGCCTGTGGTGCTCCTCTCAGGGAGGGACAGGGAACGCTACAGATGCACCTGCTCAGAGATCACAGTAAGGCACTTGCAGATTCTTATATGGGAATTAATCCCTTAAAACTACAGACAGCAGAAAAACACATGAAAATGTATGGCTCTGAGTGACCAGACCAGCCTCACCTCACTGAGAGCATTTTTTAATTTATAATTTACAAAGACAGTACTGGGCAGCAGAGGAATAAAGATAAAAGTGAATATATTGGTTTTTTCCATACCTTGAAAGAAAGCAGCGTAGAAAGCAGATGTCCTGCAGCAGCATCCTGCTGGGCTGGCTGGATGCAGCTCCCTCACCTCACTCACACTGCTCAGGGTGGGAGGTGATAGGGGTTTGATCCACAGCAAAGGCACATCTGTCCTGAGGATTCAGCAGGATGCTGGGGACGATTTTCTGCCTTTTGGCCACTTCCAGGCTCCTTAACGTCAGCGTTAATTGAGTGTGAATGAGCATCACCAGTGCGGAGTGGGGACATTTCACACCCACTTGGTGCAGGTGCAAAGAACCGTGCAAAGTGCAGAGCAGGGAGCACAACACACCCCTCACACAATCCTGCTAGGGTTGTGAATAGTACGCCAGGAAATAATCTCTTGGTGAGAGTGAGTTTTGATGCATTTAAACCTAAATATTTTTGCTCTTTCCAACAGGAGTGTACTTCCCGCATTAATGAGAGTGACATAAATTGGATTTGGCCTCTGTTCTTTATGTTCTACACTTTCTAGGCTCCCTGTGATAATACTGCCAATACCTCTCTGATTTCTTGGATTTCCTGTTGAAGTTAGGATCCTGGACCCCAAAATGGGTGGGGGGAAAAAACCCAAAAACAACTAGAACATCTCCAGGCCTTTCCTTTTCTCCCACAGTAGCTAAATCACGACAACTGCAGCAGCATGGTCCCATTTTACCTTGACCCAAAGATGGATGTAAAGCTGGGTATTCTGAGCTATTTTGGAGGACAAATATATGATGAACCATTTCTAAAATTGTTTTCAATCTGTGCTGTTGTACAACGCATCCAGTAACCACAGAATAACAAGAGTACAGCTCAATTCCTGTGCACTGCAAGGGTTCAGATGGCTTAATGATAGATAATAGCTCACAGTTCACAAATGTCATGTTCTCTTAGGTTTAGCTCAGCTCAAGAACATTCTGTCTGCAGATACACACAGTCAAATTATTTGGGGGGAAAAAATACAACGTGGATAAACACCAACATGACAGTGTCAACCAAGGGAGATGGAAATGACACAGGGCTGTCACTTCAGAGTAGAAAAATACACCTCCCAATGACTTCAAAGCATTAGCACTCTCAAAACTCATGATGAAAAGGACAAAAGCTGTATTGTTAACTGTCTTAGCCCATGTTGCTGGTGTTAATGTTGAAAGACCCCAAACAACAAACCAACATACACCAACTCAGCTGAAATCTCCCATTAAATAAAAACAAACAAACAAACAAAAAACCCCACATACCATGAAGGCCTAGCAGTCATAAACTTCACATTGACAAAAATTGCACTCTTCAAGAAAATACAATGATGTGTGTGTAAGAAGATTTGTGTTTTAGACCACTTTTGAAACTCATTTATGGTCTCTGAAGATGGCCAGCTTGGTGCAAGCAGAAGGAATGGCCAGTCTTACAAAGACTAACAACAAAAGCACCAGCAGCAAGATGCACGAGCTCCCAGAGGTGGATCCAGCTCTCCCAGACTGAATCCTTGTGGGAAGGGCAGCTTTAAAAAGCAGTAGTAGTGCTGGTATCCCCAAGGAGCCACTGGTGTTGGACATGAAGCAACAATCTCATCCCTGCTGGGAGGGTCTGAGTCACAGCTCCTGCTGTTGCTCCTAAAAAGCTCCACTTCCAGCCCGTCCTCATCGGCTGCTGCCCTCATTAGGGCCATAAATTAACCAGGTTATGAAAGCAGTATGTCCTGACAGGTACTGGGAGCAATGGCTGCAGCCCCTGCCACGGGGAGTGACAGCCACAAAGCTCTGTCAATCTGACACACCGCGACTGTCACTGGGAGAGCCACCCCCTCACGCCAAAACCAACAGGGAATCACTGAGGCCCAGCAAAAGCAGCCCATAATTCAGTGAATAATTCCCTCTGAAAAGCCCTTGAGTATGGCTAAATAATGACCTTGTTTACCTCATTTAGCCCCAAGTTCTCCAAGTAAGAGTTGGCCATGAAGAGTTCTTGCGCTCTCTGATATCCAGCCGGGACAACGTGTCCTGTCTTTGTTTTCAGCCATCAGGCTTGTGTCAAACACACCCTGACAGCTGCAAAATTTTTTGGTGAAAACAATAATTCCACTTTTCCTTTCCATCTGCCTGCAGATGGTTTAAATCTGACCCATCAAACAGCAAAGAAAAAAAAACAAAAAAGGAAAAATAATATTCCAGCTGAAATGAAATTACAATGATTACTGGTTTCATATAAAGAAAATACGAAAGCTCAGGTCTAAGACTTGCGTAAGAGTCTTTGCAATGGTGAATTAAACTGTGCACAGGAGGGCTGGAGGTTTTATCAGTTGATCTGGGTTGTCTATAATTCCTTTCAGACCTCTGCAAACTAGCAAACAGCAACGTGAAAAATAATCAGCAGTCTCTCATGGATGACAGCTGCATCTTCTCCTTCACTAGGGAGAACCTTTGTTAAGAACCACAGAAATACAGCCCAAAATATTAGAAGGGAATTTCTCAAGGCACAGATCTGAAGCTTGGGGAACCCATTCAGTTTCAATGTTAAGTTTCTCCACGTTTTAAATCCAAATAAAGAAATTGAAATGATTTCCTGTTTGTTATCAATTCCCTGCACCATGAACGCTGTTTTTTCAAGTGCCCACTGTGAATGATGAGTTTGTTCATGAAGAACATCAAGGTTTTGCTGGTCAGGCACTGTCCAACTGGTTCCAGTGCCTGTTTGACAGGACCTGCACACTGGAAAGTATCATAGACACAAAGCAACTAAAAGAAATTCCTTCCTGCCCAGGGATCTGGGGGTGAAGAATGAGATGCCGTGTCTTGTTGTGCAATGTGAGGAGATGGCCTTGGATGGAAGAGGAGAGAAAGGAGTTGAGTGTCCCAACCTTGAGTGTTTCTGCCTCTGCCTCTCCGTTTGGCTCACCCAAATCTGGCACAAGTAGGATATTCTGGTCTTTCGGTGTCTACCGACATGCAGAAAGCAACTATTTCTCATCACAGATAAGAACAGAAAACCTGGCCACAAATGAGCTACAGAGCAGTAAATTTTTTTTGAGCCATGGGCTTTAACAGTGATTTCCAAGACTCTACTGCATCATCCAGACTGGTAGGAATTCTGGTCATTTCCAGGTGAAGCTGGTGGTGAAATATATGCATTTACTGGAAGATTTTATGTGGGGGAAGAGCAGGGGAAAAAAGAGTTGACTTGTAAACTCTGTAAATTAGGAGAGTGCAGCACTAAAGGATTGCAAATTGCTACAGATTGCCACGGTGATGGAGACACAGGTAAGGTGACATTACAACAGGTAATGCCATTACAGGTCAGGTGATGATCTGTACTGGATCTCCTAAAGATCTCCTCCAGGATGTTCACAGAGAAATGTCACTGACAGCAAAGCAAAGACTGCCAGGGAGCAAGCAGAATGACAAGCAGCACATCTGATGCACTTCAGCTATCTCCCTGGACAGAGCCAATGAGACTTTCCCTGCAGGAGTCAGAAGGATCTGCTGTACTTCCCCTTTGTCCTTCACCTAGGCTGCTGCTTCTACCAAGCAAGTGCTGACTGAAACCACCAAGCAAACAAGAAACTTCCTCTTATCCTGCACCTTTGGACATTTGCACATCCGAGTGTCCCAGCTGACAGACAGGAGAAACTGTGTGGTCACAAAGCTGCTGCCCCATGGGCTTGGACATCTACACTGCCAGACAGCCAGGAGTTTGGAACACTGCCCTTAAAGCAGTGGGACTGGAAAACAAGAGCAAGGAAAGAGGTGGAAAAAAAAAAAAATCAGTAAAAACAACAGGTGGCTAAGTCACACCAAATATCCTGTAGAACTTGGAACTGGTACAGTTACTATGCATAGAGGATGAATTACCCTCTGGAAGGGTGTCTAAAAAGCGGCATAACACTCCATTAGAAAAACAAAAATGTTAAGAGTTTCGGTGATTTTATTTTTTCCTTCTCACTGCAGTGCTTCCTGAGCCTGACATGGGGATGTAGGCTTCAACTCTACCTGGCTAAATAAAGGCTGAACTGAGGTTGCAGAACTGTTGTCCTGTCCTATGCAAGAGATTCATCTGGGGACACTGAGCGCTGGTGACTAATGCTGCTGTCACACTCCATCCCCCGCGCTCCCAAGGACGGCTCTGCTCTCCACTGCCCCTCCTGAAGGGCCAAGTTCAGCCAGACCCAGCACTGTCCCACCTCCAGTGAGAGGGATTCCTGCCTGCTGCACTCAGGTGCTCCGTGGAAAGAGCTCCACCATTCAGCAGGAAGCTCTTCACAGAATTTCAGGCAGACTTCAGGGGAATTGCTGCGGCCCGTCCAGCCTCCCTCTCTGTCCAGTGGGAATCACAGATTATCTTGGAACAGACACAGATGCTTAAAAAAAGACAGGATGGTGGAAAAAAACATTACACAAAGCCTCCTCACGTGAGCAATGAGTACACCCCGCAGCTGTCAGCTTTGTTTTGCATATTTTACATATTTACATACACAAGATATTTCCAAACATCCTTGTGTTTATTTAAAACTCCATCAGAAACATGTCTGGTGAAACAGATCCAGTGCAAATATATTTACTGGATGACACTTCCCTGCATTGTTTTTAAAATGCTTTAGGGGTCTAAGCCTCAAGAAAAAAAAAGAAAAAAAGTCAGAGTTTTCCAAATGAGGAAGAGCTAACTTTGTAATCCTTCAGCATTCACCTTACAGCAAAGGCCTTCAGCCAAACAGGCAGCAAATGAATGAAGCAACACTTCTAAAACAAGGACAGCTGCTACATTAGAGAAAGGGCTTTTTCTGCTCACATGTCACACATGCCAGTTGCTTATGGGTGGGTGGTGGGGGTGGGCTGGAATGGGAATAAATCCTTCGAAGGAAAGGCTGAATAGCCCTCCTCAGATGGTGTGGAGAAGTTAAAAAAAATCCAAGCTCAAGATCAGAAAGGGGGTGTGGGTGTAGGTGTGTGCCTCCTCCTAAAAGCAAATCCCAGCTTAAAACCAGGCCCACGTGCACTCTCATTTTCAGGGGACATTAACTCCCACCCAGAAAAGGCCAGGTCACCACCTGAGGAAATGCTTTACCACAAATATTTCTGCAAGGAGAAATCCTTGTACAATGTCCTCTCTCTCCCAGCCCATCCAGCCAGGCAGGGGCCTGGGCAGAGCCACTGCCCACTGTCACTCTCTGAGGGCACGACACAACTGGGAAGTCACAGGAAAAAGCACAGGGATGACTTCCCACACCCTCCCCCAATTAGAAAGGGGGTAGGAAGGATCATGGACTGACTGCTGCTCCACATTACCTCATCAAGCTGCCTTGTCAGGTGGAGCAGGGGTCTGTCCCTGAGAGCCAAGGGATTAATCTCTCCAAAGTTAATCTTAAGATAAACTTCCCAAAAGCAAACCACCATGTTAACTTCTCCACAAAAGAGAAGAGTGCAGAGTGAGCAGGGTAGTTGTGCAATTCCTGGCATTCCCATTCAGCATGGGCCCTGCTGCTCACAAGATAGACAGGGCAGTGCAGGAAAAACACACCAGCAAGTTAGGAAAGATTCATCCAGACTGCCAATCCAAAGGGCTTTACTGATGGCATTCTACAGAAGCCTCATTGGCTTTTACACAGATGCCAAAAAATAAGTGCATACCTTTTACATTGGCCATTTGAGAGAGACCAGGGAGTTTCCCACTGAGAAACTGGCTTCCTTAAAGTTGAATTTTCTCTTTATCCATCTCCATCAGAAAAGAATAGAGTGCTATTCTTAAAAGGGAACAGATTTTTTGGTTTTGGCCAGAGATAGAAATCTTTGTTGCTATATTTGGCTTCCAATGCAGGACTCTCTGCTTGCTGGTGGGAGGAGGAAATTAGAGCTGGTGTTATTCATAACTAAATGGGCACGAAAAACAAACCACCTCCCTTTGAACCTCGGTGCTACTATGGGCATTCACATAACAAATCATTTTCAAAGCCTGTGATACCTCTGTACATGCAACAGCCGACATCAAAACTTTATTACCCACTCATTTTCCCATAGTGATAAACTGTTGCAGATGTACAGTTATTGTCAAGGCAAACACATCGGGGCAGTTCCTGGTGTTGGTTTGTTGTTTTGTTTTCTTTAATATAATTTCTTTCTCGTCTTCAAAGAAAGCAAAAGTGATTATTTTGGAGGAGAGACAGTTACTGGAAGGCTGTGGCATCCAGCCGCCCCCCCCCCCCGCCCTCCTCCTCCTCCGCCCAGCAACCCCAAAAAAGAAATCAGCTAAATTACTCGGCATCCCAGCCCAAGGCACAGCTCAGCCGTGAGGAATTCTCACCAGATGTCTCGGTCCCCACCCGGCCTCCCACGTCACACACGCAGCACAACCCCTCCGAGCCTCAGGTCCTGCCAGGACGGCCCCACCGTGCCTGCAATGCCCACCCCAGGCTGGTGGCACCCCTGTCCCCCCAGGGACACCCAGCCACAGCCCCAGGCCCTGCCACGCCTGTCTGCCACTCGGCACGGAGGAGTCCAGCCCCACTCCTCTCTGTCGTGGGGACCTGCAGGCAGGTGGGACTCGGCATCCATGAGATCACCCAGCCAGACCCTGGCTCCAAGGGAGAGCACCATGCACCCATCTGGGACCCAGTTTCCAGCTGAAACCACCCAAAACCAGATTTATCTGAATGTAACTGATAAGATTCTCCACAGGTGTTAAATTCACTAAAACCAACAGAGTGCCAGTGGTTCACATTAATGGAGGATGTGGATCATCATGAATAAAATCAGTCAAATAAAGTATCACTTCCCCTGCTTTCATTTCTTGGTGCAATGAGAGCATAGAAACGATGTCTGTGAGCACCTGGAAACCCAGGTGTGGGGCAATGCAGCTGGAGAACAGCCTTGGCAAGAGCAGAAGTCACAGGGAGAAGAAAAAGCACTTCAGATATCTGGTTCCCTTAACACACTCCTGCTTTTCTCTCTGGGTGGCTGTCAAGGCAAAGGGGTCCCGTGCCTCTTCTCACAGATTAAACCACAGTGTGCCCACCTTACCTCAAAGAAAGACATTTCCTGCAATGTTTATCCTATGTTTTCCTTCCAAATTTCTAAGTCCTCACGTTATTCTGGTATTTTTGATAGCCGCCACATCCCACCCTAGGATCATTCGTCATGAGGCATTATTTGCTTATTTTCCAGCAGTCCACATCCCATCTTCATCTCCACTGCTTACAGAGATTGTTCCTGTCCCAAGAGCTCCCAATCCCATTCTCTCCTACAGAAGGATTTTTTAAATCCCCCACTCCTCCTTTCCTGGCCTCTCCTTCCTGGAGTTTTTGGCTGCCAGCTCTCTCCATCTCTTCCTCACAGAGAAAGAAGAACACAGTGACTCTGCACCAAGTGCCCTGCTCGCTGTCCGGCCCGGGAACCAGGGCCTGGAGCAGGATGGATGGGAAAAATCCTGCTCATCTCCCAGTGCTCTGAAACAGAGTACATCCCATATGGTCAGGATCTTCAGAGGATTTTGCAACTAAATTCTTAACAGCTCCCTGCTGATTGCGTGCAAGTGGCAATTTTTCAAAAGCTGAGTGCTTGGCCAAAGCTTGGAGGTTTTTTTTTTCCCCGCACTGCTGGAGCAGTAAATGATGTATCTGTGACCAAAACACCAAACCTTCAGCCCTCGAGCCAGAACACAGACATGCAAACATTTCTTAATTATAACAGTTCTAAAATAATTTTAGCAAGGGCAGTTACCTCCTTAGCAGGAATTACTGAACTTTGCCAAAAAAAAAAAAAAAATCAATTTGAGGTAAAAAAATTGCATGGAAAAATCTCTGCCTGATGACTGTCAAAACTGCCAGGAAACAATAAAATTAAAAAATAATCTTACACTAAGAAGTCTCAGGTTGTGATTTCACTAGGTCTGATTATAAAATAGCATTAATGTAATTTTAAAAAAAAGATGTTAAGAATAAAAGAGGACATTGTAGCATAAGCACTTAACAGTGTCTGAGAAGGCAAACCTGTGCCTTCATGAGATCTCTGCTTGAAATCCCTTCAATGCAAGGTCTTCACTCTGTTTAATTTTAGTACAGAACCAGTTTAGAACACTTGTTTTACAACGTTTTCAACAGCAGACAAATCCTTGGTTCTAAAAATTAATCTCATGCGAAGAATAGAAACTCAGGATGCAGAAATTTACAAAGAGATTTATGAGTTCTCCAGTTGCATAAGAATAAAAACAAAGAATTAGCTAATTGTTGAAAAATACAGACCAAACTGAAAATGCTACATAAAAAATATAACAATAAAATTCACATTAAATTATTTATTCAGTAATAAACAGTGACACTTTTCTTTATACAAAGCCCCCCCCTTAACCCCCCCCAATCAGTTTTGATGAAAGGGACAAAAATTTCAAGAGAGTTTTAAGGGAAGCAAGGTGGGAAAACAGGAGGGGGGGAAGAGAGGGACCCTGATTTGACTGATGGTTTTAAACAACAGCTACAAAGAGCGAGCAGGGAAAGTGCAGCAGAGTTCTGCAGATACCTCACCCGATTACTGTAAACCTCAGACTCCTATAGACACTGGTTGTCTATAGGTACCAAATACCTGAGCCCCAGCCCACCAGAATCAAGGCTGGACCAGCCCCCGGGCCACCACTGGAATGCAATTCAGGCATTCAAGGCTGGCCTCAACCATCTCAATGCCACTGAAGGTTTCCAAGGATGCTGAGAGGAGGAAACAGCATTCAGGCTTCTGTAGGCAAACAGCCACGGTGCACAGCTGATTTAGACTGGAGGCTTGAGCCTTGGAGCAGGTGCATGAAATAACTGGAGTATCTGAATGGCCCCCAGCCCTAAACTTTATTGGGAGGAGCTGACAAAAAATATGGTGCATTGCCCAGGGAACTGCAGCCCAGCTTTCAGAGGCCCCACAGTTGTGGGATGGACACTGCAAAGCAGGAATTGGGAGAGGGTCACAGGCACTGAGCAGACAAAGGGCAGCTAAAGCATGGCTTTCCAGGGATATCTAGAGCTCCCCTTGGCAACCAGTTCACCCCATAAGTACAAACCTGCTGAGACAGCCTACATTTAGCATATTGAGCAGTGACTGCTCAGCCATGTACACAGAATTCTCGAGAGGAACATCGCTGCTCTCAGCTCCAGCAGCTCAACCTTTCCAAGACCACTCCTGCCTCTCCTGGATTTTGAACTTGCTCAGGCAAGAGAACCTTACTTTTTAAAGGGGCATCTTCCTGCACCACAACTCTCAGATTGTGTCCATAGGGCTAATATGTAAAAGCAGTATTTATTTTTAAATACTTTCCCGCTTTACATGAGATTTTAGTTCCAAACAACATGCATCAACCTTTTTTAAAAACCCACACACAAACAATATTTATCATCCAAATACCCTTTAGAAGCTCAAAGGCTGGCATACTAAACCCAAGAATTCCACTTGAAAAATATATATATATTTCTAAATTGTTTATAAGGAAATACATATGTTGCTGGTCCATTGATATGGAGCAAAAGCTTGTACCTGAAATTAATTAAAATAATCATATTCAGAGATAGGCTTGTCTGCTGAAAGGCAATATATTGCACCTCTCTACATAACTGCTGATTTCACAATCAGCAGTTTCAGCTTTACAGATACAAATCAGGTGATTTGAAAGGGTTTTTTTAATGCGTTTCCATCGTGTTCAGTTTTTAACAAGTAGAGGAAAAAAAATCACTCCTGAGTTAACAAAGAATGCAATAAAATGCCTACATTTTCCATCTCAGACGAGATTTGCTGAAGTCATTCACTTCATTTCCAAAGGACATGCAGTTGAGGCATGAGAGTGGAATGGAGGGAACCAGATACAGCTACATGTGAATGTGCATGAATATATTTATAGAGAAATATATCCATACACGAGAAGAATTGTGGGAGGGGGACAGCAAGACACACATATGTAACAGCCTGGGAGCAGAAAGGCTGGGTGAGGCAAGGCAATCCTAAGGGCAGGTTGGGGGAACAGGGACATTCCCCTCCCTCTCTGAAGGCTGTGATGAGAGATCTGTTCTCAAAAGTGTTTTGATGCAGGTGTGGATGATTGAGACAAAACTGCCATTCACTGAGGACCACCTGAACTTGTGTGACTGGTGAGAGAAGGAATCAGAACAGAGTCCACTTTACTGTTGCCAGGTGCAGCTTATTCAGCTCTCCAGAAATTCCAGAAATCTAGTCTCCTGGGCAGTCAGCTGCTGCACTAGTCCATCTTCTTGTTGGGATGGAAATGGGCCATTGGAAAAAACTGGTATCTGCCTCTCAAAAACTGGTGGACAACCTGAACCCTTCCAGTCTTCAAATGAAGACATAAAAATTGATGTCAGATTTCTCAACAGTAACAGGAATAAAATAAAATCCTGGACAACTTTAAGGAGGTCAGTATTTTGAGTTTCTTGAAATAAAACAATAATTTCCCTATGTTCTCCCAGAAACAGTGACAGAGTACAACATGTTTTATAAGCCCTCTCAAAATGAATCATCCACTTTCTTGGGACAGCATCAAAACACACCACACATTAAAAGAATGAAACAACTCCTTTAGTAATGCATTAAGACACACAACTTATCTGTGACCTGATTTCAAGGGCTTTTTTTTTTTTTTTACCTATCTACAGAAACACAAGCAGCCTCAACCTTTCTGCTCCTTCTTGCTGCCATCCATTCCCCACCACTGAGTGCTCCCCTCCTCTTCCAAGAGCAAAACCACGGCAGCATCTGCTTCTCATAAGCACTTCTGTGCGTGTGTGGAAGTGTGCGTGTATGGGAAAGAGGGAGAGAAGGAAATCTGCTGAATTTAACTTAAAAGTTTGTCACAGGGAAGGGTGGTTTGTTTTTTTTTTCCCCTTTCCTTTTCCATCCCTCAAACTGTAGAACACAGAAGCTGAGCTACTGCTACGCACTCAGGTTTTTCCTTTCTCACTTGTTAGCACAAGGGACAAGTAGTGACTGAGGGGAAAAGAAGAATTTATTTCACTTTCAAAGCCAACAGGCTGGTGGATGAATGGCTACAGACAACAGCAGGTTTTTATTGACACTTCTCACCCAGAGTTTGCAGAAGTTCCACCAGCTCAGTCCCAGGTTCAGCAGCAGAAACTGGGTGCAGAACAGTAGTCCTGACGGTGGAAGAGGCAGCAGCTTCCCCACTTCTTCATCCCCACTAATCAACAAGGCAGTGATACAATCCAGAAAGAAATTCCAGTGCAAACTGTTGGCCTGTTTCGTTCCTGTCCCATTTTGCTTTGACATCTATAGGGAACCAGAGGAGGTCCCTCATAATGTGAGCTTGTGAAGGGGAAGGCAGTGAGCAGACTGCTCTTGTTTGGCTTTTAACTGTTTCAGGAAGTCAAACACACCTCAAAAAGAAATGCTGCTTTTTCTTTGGCTTCCCCTGCCACCCAAACTCTCCATCCCTGAAGTTCGAAGAGGACACACACTGTCTCTTTGATTTCCATCTCTGCCAAGTCCAGGGGGAAAAAAAGGAAAAAAAGAAAAAAGAAAAAAGAAAAAAAAAGAAAAAAAAAAAAAGAAAAAAAGAAAGAAGAAAGAAGAAAAAAGAAAAAAAAGAAAAAAGCTTAGAATTTCTTTCCTCACAGTATTTCTAATACTGCAACATTCCTAAGTCAAAACTCTTTTTCTTGAGATACTTCCTGAACTGTACTGTCCTGATAAGAAAGTGAACTGTGGCAGCTGGTACTCCATTCTCTCCCATACAGTTTTCCCACTGCATTATGAATTTATTGTCAAATTGAGGAGCTAGCTCCACCAGAGCAGCAATAATACAGAGAACTGTCATGAGAGTGAAATTTATTGAGAGAAAGAAATACTGATGGACTACAAAGATGAGGAAAAAAACCCCCACCACATTAAATTCATCATCCCAACACAGAGACTACAACCTCACTACTTTAAAGCAGTATTTAAGCATAGTCCATTCAGCATTTATACGATGTCTCAAACTTCAAATCAGCAAGGTAGAGGCTTAAGGGTCCTGCCAAATTCTGATATAATCCTAATGCCTCCTGTGCCAGCATGTCAAGCCCTCTCCCTTGTCAAGGGAGAATGCTCAACATCTCACAGGATCAAGTTCAAAAAGCCTGGAGGGAAGCAGCAGTGCAGGGAACCTCGGAGTGGCATGCACTTCCCAACACCTCCCCCCTCCCCTTTCACACACAGATCCATGTGGTCTCCACCTGACAAAACTACATTTACAGTGCTCAGTGCCTTAAAATTAATCTCTATCTTATCTCAGCCATGTGTTTATATCTTGGTTTTTCCACTCAGCCGGTGTGTCTTTCAAACAGGGCTGTCTGAGAGCAGTGGTGACAGAAATACACTGCTTTGTTAGACCCTTAGGAAATATTACAGAGGAACCCTGGGTGCACAGGGCAGAAAGGAAACATCTCCAAGCAGCAGCCAGGACCCAGCAACCCAGGTCCTGATGCTGGGCTGCCCTCAGCCCCACCTAAGCACACGCTGACACTCGCTGCAGTCCCCAGGGCTGGGCACCGAGACTGACCCAGCTCCAGCCCACGGCGACCTCGCAGCCCTCACTCAGGATTTGATCACGCTCACCTTGGCTCCAAGCAAAGCCCTCACTCCACAAGGCCAGGCCCAGGCCAGGGGGGTTTCCCAAGCAGGGGGCTGGCGTTCCAGGTGGCCAGGCTGCTGTTCCAAGCCCCGGTGTGAGCAGGCTCCGCACGTGCGGCCGGTTACGAAAGCGCAGCGCTGCAGCTGGGCTCCCAGAGCCCCACAGCACGGCCAGGCCAGGCAAACACATCCTCAAGTCAACAGCAGAGGGGAAGTGTGGTGCTTTCCTGGAGCTGCTCAGCACGCAGAGCAGGCCACTTGAAAACCTTTTGTTCCCACAAGCCACACATTTTTATAAACCTGGATTATTTTCTTTTTTTTCCCTGAATATTGCTCTTACAAGTTACCACCTTGAAATGGCCTAGCTGAAAGTCCTGCCTGTAAGATTGTACCGATATTTATGAGCACTACGAGGGCCTGCAACATAACCCACAGGGAACTGTGTTCAACAGCTTCAATGGATCATAGATGAGGCCCATGTTCATGCCTGTTTTAAGAGTATTTGGTCCATTTTGAAAGAATGGATGGGTTGAAAAAGCAGTTGCTGAAACCTCAAGCTTTCCTCTATGCTAAAGGTGTTTGCGAGCTTCTGACAATCAGCACAGCACAAAGCCACTTTTAAAAGCAAGAAGAACAAAAACACTTTCACTATAACGGCAGGGAAAAATATTTGGCTGAAACTTCAGGTGCCAATTATACTTGCTTAAGCTAGAACAAAAGGACAAAAACATCAGAATCTAGTAATGTGGAAACAAAGGAGTTTAGCTCTTTAAAAAGAAAGGAAAGATAGACATTTGAGGTAACAAACAAAAAAACCCAAAATGCACAAACACATCACAGACATCTAAAAATAGCAATTTATACATTTTTGCCAGTGCTTCTCTGAGAGCAAGTTCTTTAAACAGAACTTAACAATTTTACAATTTTTTTTAAAAAAATATGTCATCCTAAAATAGCCCATCAATCCTTACCCAAACTTTCTGTATTTCTACAAAAATAGATGCACAAAGAGCTACAAAATACTGTATTCCTGAAAGAAGGCGCACTGTAGTCAAGGCAGAGTCTTTTTCCTGACTATTGAGACTGTTCATAAAAATATCAAGCTGAACAAAAACGAAACACTGTTAAAGGAGCAGAAAGGAGTTAGGTTGCCCAGCTGCAGCAGGCTCAGATGAGGAAAGAAAGAAAAGTTAGGTTTCTGGTTTTCTTCCAACACTGTGGGACCCATAAGTGGCCTTACAAATAAAAGGCTCAATAACAAAACCAGAATAGTTGGCTCTTCATCTTCATGTGTGTCCTTTGCTCCACGCAGAAGGAGTCAACCACTGCTGTATCACCCGCCCAGCTCTGTCCACTCCAGCTCTAGCTGGTCTTAATTTCTCTGCACTTCAGAACCAAGCAGTTTCCTTGCTCTTGTCCTGATGCTGTAGACCTACATTTTGGAGAAATGGAAAAGAATATTAATCATTATTAATTAAATTAATAAATTTGACAGCTTTTTTCTTCCCCCTCCCCAAGCAACTGAAGTAAAGATAACCAAGTTTTGACCAAAAAAAAAAAGTAAAAGAAAAATTTTTAAAAATCCCCGACAATTTAACAGTTTAAAGGACTTGTTAGCAACAGTGTTACTGCTCCAAACTTTTTAGTTTATGAGGGGTAAAATAAAACCATATTGAAGTTTGATTCTGGCTCAAGTGTTTCAGAAATGGTGATAAAATTCCTGTATATGCTTCTTTGGTTTGAGCTAATGTGGAACGTGGCATGGAGTGAAAAACCCTTCCAGAAAAGTCTGCATCAATTATCCAGTATGCAGCAGAGCAATATTTCCAGGCAGGGTCCAGCCACAGACACCATCTCCTCTAGAAAATGCCTGGGACACTTCAGGATTTCACAGTTTCTGTGGCATTTCACCTCGCAGAGGAGAGAGGGAAAATGTTGCTGCAGCAGGCAAAAAAACCCAAATAATTTCACCTACAGAGTGCAAGTTTTTCAGCCAAGAATGGCTAGTGCTTCCACATGGGAAAAATTAATGGTTTTCAGCTTGCATTTGTTATGAGTTCCTCTAAGATTTTCCTTTGTAAAAAAGTGAGGACTATCTAATAAATGTGGTGCTATGTTGAGGCTTTAGCATTATAGACTTGGAACCTGCGTTATAATCTCTGATTTCTCTGCTCCACAGGGATCCAATCTCTAGATTCACACCTAACAGGGCATGAACCTCAAATAGAGACAACAGAAGGGCAGGGGCAGATTAAATTTCCCAAAGAAGATGCATTCTTGCTCATTTATAGGGACAGTAAAGGACAGAGATGCAGGCACGTATTTTCAGAGGTAGTAAGGCACTCAAGTCTAAGCGACTTAAAACCTGTCCCTTGATGTTTTGAGGCAAGTAAATCTCATTTCACAAAACAAAGGTACATTTCCCACTATAAATCATCATTCCTGCTATGCAATGTACCAAGGCACCTGACTTGCTAAGAATTTAAGGTTAATTTCACCACTAATGTAAATAAGTGTAACTCCAGACCTTCGATGTTGTAACCACAGGAGCTTGGTGTTCATTTGATGTTTAAACTGTGAAAATTGACAGATCCACGTGCTAGGCATGGATCTCATTTCCAAATCCAATCACACGGTGAATATGAAGGAAGACCCCTAAGTTTTCAGAAAGCCTAACAGGCATGGGGGGGGGTCAGATCTGACAGCTACCTCATTGCTTGAAGAGTACAAACAGCTAAATATTTAATGATCAACATTTCAGAGCTGAGCTGCAAAGCAATTAGCACTCACATAAAAGATTAGAACATATGGCTCTATCCATGTGAGGATTCCCAAACAGGGTACAAACACTTGTGTGTCCAGCAGTGAAGAGACAGGGAAAGCAGAGCCCAGGGGTGTGGTGCTTGTTTAGTGCTTTCTGCTCCATTTCACATGCACTTGTACCTGTTTCTTCAGATTGGAAAAACTGGGATATCCCTCAGCTAGAGCATGCCTACAAAAACATGTTCAGAGGCTCTTTATTCAATGAAGATGTCTCCTTGTTGCTTAAGAGCTATTTGGTTCCCTGGCAGCATCATACACAGACAGTCATAATGAACTGCTGTTAGTTCCCTTCAAAGCTCCCTCAAAGTTAGTGATGACAATTTGGGGCTATTTTTTCCCTTGCTGCTTCCAATTTTTTTGAAAAAGATGACCCCAAAAAGAAACAACAACAACAAAAAAACCCAGAGTCAGACAGCAGAAACCTTTCAGAGCATAAAGAAGTCATTTAAGTTCACCAGTAAAGGACACCAGAGGCCATAGAAGCCTGTAAGAAGAGAAACAGGTTATATGGCTCATATGGCTCCTGGCAGCTTAAAAAAATGGCACACACACGTGTTTAAGAGATCTCTCACCTGACAGTAGCAAGTGGTAGGAAGGGAATAACTACCTGAGCAGGCACCTTCCTAGGCAGGAGTCTTTGCAAGACACAAACAACTGCAACAAGGAGGTTTAAGGTATAGCTACGGACTCTAAGCAGCAAGAGAAAACAATCCAAAAAACCAAAGTTGTCCTATTTACAGAACTGAATGTGGAACATTTTCCATGCCTTTTCCTCATTATATTCCTAACTCCTTCAAGGCAAGGCCATCTGCAGTCCTAACACAGAATCCAAGGCCTGCTACTCACCCAGAGTGTCCACTTGCAGTGCAAGTGCTGCAGGGCTTTCCTTTTAGCAAGGAAATCCTCACTGGCACTGCATGACCCAGCACTGCCACTCCAGCAAAATTCCCCTTCCCTGGGACACCAACACTAGAGCTAATCGCCACACAAACATTATGCAGGCTCTGTGGGAACATCTAAGCAAGTTTAATGAGGGATGTGTGCAAACAGAGACAAACGTACAAAAGGGATGGGACTGGCCCCTCAAATTCCAAATTCAATGTATCACACTGGCATATAGACATTTCCAAAAGGGATTTTCCACAGTAAACTAGCACTAAAGCATGTTGATTAAATCACCTAAATTTGATGTTATTCACCTCAGTTTTTATAACTTTACATGATAAAGAATGTGCACCTCAATTTTAATAGACTTAGAGCTGTCACTCAGGCCAAAGTCCTGCTTTGCTCTCAGAGTGCTGGGGCTGCAGGGAGCCTCCAGCAGCAGGACAGGATATTCTCCCAGGCTCTGCAAGGCAAGCTGCTCTGCTCTGCTCTCCTCCCCAGAGGCTGCCTGCAGCACAGCCAAATCCCACGGCTCACCTGAAGGGCCTGGTGTGTAGGACACCTCCCACCCTGCTCCAGAGGGAAGCACTGATGGCTACAACCACCAGAATGACAGAAATTGGCCTCCCCAGCCCCTGATTTTAAGTGCTGGCATGGCCTGTGCACCCTCAACATGAGCAGTGGTGACACCGGGTTACAGCTGCAGCCCTGAGCCGCAGGCAGCACTGGTGACAGCCCAACTTGCTTTGTTTGATACCAGCAGGGCAAGGAACTGAGGCATAAATCCAAACAATCTGTGCTTATTCCAACGTATTTATATCAATGCTTTCCATGAAATGTGCTCTTCCACTGAGCATTGTAGCTTGTGCACTCTGGAAAGACACTACACACCCACAGACACAAACCTAGCAGGTTTTAATAGCTCCTGATGCAGACCAGTGTTTTCTTTAATTGCACTTGGACCAATACAGAAGCTTCTAAAAGGGTTAATTTGAAGCCTACAACATGAGGATTAAGCCACATTTAATGGCAATCTGGTAGCTAAATCCTTCTTCATCCCCTAAAACAGGACCATGTAAGTTCAAACAGATGTGCAGGACAGATCAATAGTTTGTCAGCCCTGAGCTGATGTCCCACACAATGTGTTCTGAAGCATAAATTCCCAAACTACACTGTGCATGCAGTGGGAACCTCCTCTTAACCTCTGAAGTGATTCAGCATCATCCAGGATTATTTGGCTTGGCATGGCAGAGATGCAACAATGTAGCTGGAAGAGGGTAAGATTACAGCCAGCCTGCCCTGAGCCCAACACTATCATTCCCCATAATTCACGTGAGGAATTCTGCAAATGTTCCTGTAATCGCATGTGACAGGAGCAGAAGAAATGTGACCCATGGTAAGAAGAGGGAGAATCAGTTTGTAAGTGAAGGACTCCAAAAAGCAATGCCCAGGTACAGACCAAATGAACTTTTTTAACATAAATCAGCTGAAGCTCATGGAATCTGATATACTGACAGCTCCACAGGTTATTTTCTCCGGGGATATACAAGCAAACACTTTCAGAACTGACATATTCTTGCCACTATGGCCTTACCCTACTCTGGAAAAAAGCACTTTATGCCACTAAAAGCCTGGACTCTTCCAGGCCCTTGAGTTTGTAGCCTCTCTGTTGATACAGCTCTTTGACATTAGAGTTAAATGTGATGAAATGCTGTGTGATGTGGAGATTTATCCAGTATAATCTGCTTTCCTGGAGTGCACATGAAGCAAGTGCTGGATGTGAATCCATGTGGTACTCCAGCAACCCCCTCCTCTCCCCAACACCTTCCCTGGGATGACACTCCTGGATGTGCACACAATACCCTGAGGCAATTAAGCTCCCTCTTCTCTCCACCTGTAACCAAAGCATTTGTCTCAACTGCACAAGCTGCAGGCTAGGCTGAAAAGGGAGCTCAGCCTTCCTGCCCTTCCCAGCAGGCCTCTGCTTGGAAAGCACAGGAGAGATGAGTGTGCAGGGGAAGAGAACAAATAACTGCAATGTCACAGGTTCCCACTATTTGCTGTGTTTCATTCTTGCTTTCACCCTTGTTTCCAAAACTGGGGCTGCTTAACAGGGTTTTGCTGTTGTGTCTCAGAGTGTGACCCTTTTGAATAGTCTCAAACTAGTGAGATACTGATCTGCTGAGATCCTCTGCTTCTTCAAACCTGTCCCACATTTCCCCTCTTTCTTTTTCCCCACAGGAACTCACAGAGTAAAACCCACACAATCAAGCATGGGTCAGAAATTTCAGATCTTTTCCACTGCCTCTCACACTGAGCAACCAAAAGACACCAGTACAAACCAGTACAAACCAGTACCAGGGCATCACCAATCCCTACAAGCATTCCAAGTCTTTTGGGGGGGCACTGAGGTGATACTGGGCAGGCAGGTGCTGCTCATCCCTGCCCCTGATTTGGTAGGGCACTGCCAAATCACGATCCCAACAAAATTAGCACCCAACTGTGCCCCTCCACAGGGATTTTCACAAGGAGCAGGCAGCACCAAGCCAAAGTTGTATTTCTTCTCTAAGGCAGTGCTAGGACCCAGCCCTTTTTGAGGTACTTGCTGTTAAAAACAGCTGTCAATGTAGGCTGGGCTTGTACCTAAGCCAGGCAGTGGCTTCTCCTGACTAAGGATTCCTTACACAGTTCTCCATTCCATCCCATCCCCAAAAGGTTAGGCCAAACACCAGGGCTCTGCAGGTGGACTGCTGGGGCTGGGTCCAGGAGGGCTTGTCCCTTACACCAGTGGCAGTGACAGCGTGCTCATGCTTTAGAGAAGGCAGCTCACTTCCCTTATGGAGCTTGTTAAAAAGGAAAACCTCAAGATCCTAGTCTGGTTAGTTTACCACTCTGTACACAAAAGCATAAAATATAATTATCCTTGTATTGCTGGTTTAGCTGGAAATTTATATTTACATATAAATTGTCCATTGTTAAGAATCCTGATAAGCTGCTTCTTAGTTTTATTGACATCAAGACATAGTATTTAGAGGAGATTACTGGTTCCCAGTTGCTTTAAAATGAAGAGAAAGATTTGTATTAGGTTCACAGTATTTCATCTTTAAGAAACAGCCTTTTTTTCCCCCCCATTCTTTGTTCCCCTGCCCACTAATCAAGGCAAAGGAGTGCTTCTCACAGGTCAGAGAGAGCTGTCAAAAAGGGAGACAGATACTTAGAGGAAAAGGGAACAAAGATAAAAACCTTGTGTTTCCTTAATCAGATAGCATACTATCTTTAAGAAGTACTAATCTGCAAGAATTGCTGCTGGTGAGATGAATATCAAACCGAAAAAGGAGCACTCAGTGGGGCCTGTGAGCTCCAGGATGGAGGCACTGGGAATTGTCAGTCACGTGATTGCAAGAAACTCCAAATCCTGAGGGCTGCCAGACTGCTTCTGATATTGAGACAAGAGACTGCCACTCAAAGCTCACAGATGGAGTTCATGGTCTGCAGATCAGACTACAGACCCTGCAGGAAAATGAGTTTAATTCACACACCTCTGCCTACACTCCACAGAAAGATGTTTAGTTTGATGGCAAGCACAGCTCAATCAGCACCTCTGTTCTCCATGTGACACCTGGATACTACAAAGGAAGGCAATGCTGAGCTGTTCCACCTCAAGAAGCACTCCTTGGAGCTGCACATTGGTGGACGCACATGAACTAGCTGAGGACTTCCCCACGGAAGCATAACTAATATCTTCCCACAAAATTTAAACAAAAAGAAACAAACAAAAAGTGCAAAGCACGTCACAACTCATCTGGCTCGAACGGGACCGAGGTCTCTCAGCAAAAGGCAGGGAGAGCTGCCCTGACAGCAACGACAGAAGGGAAATCCATTGGACACGGCTCCGAGAGCCAGCAGGGAATTCACGTCCCCGCTCGAGCAACTCACAGACGACAGCAACAAAGCAAAACCAAAGGGAGCCGCCTTACCTGTATCGAACCCAAAACTCGGCACGATGTCCACGGTTCCGTGGAAGGCTCCGGCCCAGGCTGAGGTAGCGCTGGTGACGGCAGCGGGCTCTGCCTTGGTCCCGTCACCCTGTGGGGCGGCGATCCTGGCGGCGCGCACCGACGGCACCAGCAGGGAGCCGTAGCGCGGGTCGCGGTGCGGGCCGGGGCCGGGCGGGTGGTGGTGGTGGTGCACGTGCGGGTGAGGGTGGTGGCGGTGCACGTACACGTCGTGCATGTGTGCGTACGGGGGGCTCACCTGAGACGCCAAAGGGTAGTGCCAGGATTCGGAGGCAGCGGGGGCGGGAGGCGGGGCGGCCTGGTGGAGGCCGTGTCCCGGCCAGCTGCTGGGATCTGCTGTGGGGAAGGTGCCTGGTGCAGTCACGGGGAAATCGGGGTGCACTCCGCTTAAGCAGGGTGGAGGAGGAGGCTGGTAAGAGCTGGTCCAAAACGAGGTTGGGAAACCGCTCCTTTGGCTTGAAATCGTTGAGCTTTCTGGTAGGGAGGAAAGAAGTGAAGTATGAGTGAAGCTGAATGACGCATTTCGTGACAAAAACCCCACCATGATTTCTGCTCTCTGAAGTTTCTAACGCTGAACTGATGCCTTGAGTTTTAGCTTTTGTGTTTTTCAGATTCTGTGCTGCCTAGGGGTGCAGTTCTGAGCCTCACATTAAATGCCAGTCAGCTCTCTTCACAGAGTAGGGAGACAAAACAAATCCTTTTCCTGCTGGAGACCAAGGACAACTTTTCAGGCCCCCAAAGCACAAACAACGGTGGGCTGAAGGCAGGAACAAGAAGGACGGGACCTCACAACCTGAAGCTGGAATTGGACAATTAAAACCCAATATGCAAATGGACCAAAACTTATAAAAATGTAACACCTCGTGACCAGTCGGCCATTTTGTGACCATACTTTGTCTACCTTGGGTGTAGCCCTGGCCAGGCTCTTGTCCTGCCCAAGATGTGTCCTAGAGGCCTTTCAATAAATACCTGCTTTATTCTCTAGCTCTGCCCAGGCTCTGTTTCAGGTCAGCCCTCCCACGGCATCAGAACTCAAGCTTCTTCAGTAAATACAGAATCACAGGACATTTGAGGTAGGAGGATTGTCCAGTCTAATTCCCCTGCTCAGGTGGGGTCACCTGGAGCAGTTGTCCACAACCACGTCCAGTCAGGTTTTGAGTGAGCTCCAGACTCCACAGTCCCTCAAAAAAAATCCCCCCAAAACAACAACCAACCTAAAAAAACCAACAAAACAAAGTTTTCTTGTGTTCAGATGGAATTTCCTGTTTTCTAATCTCTGCCTATTGCCTCCTGCTCTGTCAGCAAGCATTGCTGAAGGGAGCCTGGCTCTCCTATCTCCATTCCCTCCCGTCAGGTTTTTACATATGTCAGATTCCCCACCCCCCCCAAGAAGATTTTTCTTCTTCAGGCTGTAGAGGAAGAACCCTCTCAGGATCTTGGTACAGAAACTGTGAGGAGAGGCTAACTCCTGCCCAGACTAGAGCACACCATTTAGAAAGGCAGCTGTTCTGGTTGCAAATGCTTCTGAGGAAAGAGAATCAGCTCACACTGAAGAACAGGAAACATTTGGCTAAAAGAATACCTGATTTTTCTCAAACTAATTGCATGCTTTGATGGGATAAAGGTCATATCCAACACAGCTTATGTTAGTCCTTTATAGAATATATCATGATGCCCTCTATCCAACAGGATCATACAAGCAGAACCATCTATGTAGCTCGAAGATGTTTTTGTCAAAACTAAAAAGCTTGCTGCTTCTTACAGCTAGGGCTCAGCTTATATTTAAATGGATTCCAATACCTCTACATTATGAAATCACATTCTAAAAATTCCTCTTTTGAAGGAGCAGTTAGTGTTTTTGATGTTTCGCAAAGTCTTGGCTTCTCCATTCTCACAATCCTCTTGCCAGCTCATGCTAGAAGTACTGCTTCATGCAATATGTCTCAGCTCCAACAGGATTTTTTTTTTTTTGTCAAAGATGGAAACATAAAAATACAGAACTTCACCTCTGATGAAAGAACAGTCATAAAAATAGCCTATGGAGAAATAAAGCCAGGGAAATTTAATATTTGATGAGGCGAGGAATCCTCTGTTCCTCATAACTTTTGTAACTTTTTTATTTCAAATCACCTTTTGTTTTGCTTTGCCTAATAAGCAGCTGGAATGAGACTTGGGTGAAGACACCATTGAGAATGAACAGATTCTTCAAACGCTCCCGCCCCTGAACTTTGCTTATACAAAAATATTTTGGAAGCAAAAAACTTGAAAGTGTTTTCTGACTGCATCACCAGGACTCATGTCTCTGTTTTAAAATCGATTAAAATCATAAATACTTTTCCACACATGAATTGGCCTTGATTTAGGCAGTTTATTGAGTCTGATTAACTTCTGATATTGGAAACAAACTTTGCAAACATACCACGGACATCAGTAGAGGATGCTTTGTGCCAAAATGCTTCAGAGAATGCAAGCTTATCTGACAAACTGCACTTCAACATGGGTTTCTTCAAAAGGTTGGGCTGTTTAAAGCAGTGTATTTCTATTGCAATTCATGCTTGAAGACTGGAGAGAGCTTCAGGCATATTACAGAAGCCTAAGCACTCCTCCAAAATTGGTATTGTTCTGTGTTTGTAAACCATTCCTTGTAAAAAGGGATTACACTGAGATGGAGAGCGTGTATGGCTTGTGCTGTTGGCAGAAGGGCTGACACGTAAAAAAAGCAAACTTCATGTCCAGTCTGTTGTTTTCCACACTGCTTGAGAGAGGAGCACAGCTTGACAGTGCTCTGCCAGTATTCTGGAAAATTAACCTCTGAAATCAAGTTTTTGAAAACTATCTTGCTGTTATCTGCATGGAAAAGCCCTAAATCCAAAGCACAGCACTTCAAAAAAAGCACAGAAAACCACAAAGTATCTGCAGGACAGCTTTAGTAACAGGAGAGAGCACTTCAAACCACAGAATCTGCCAACATGAATTCATCCCAGATTGCATAACAGCTTGGCTTTGCCAGTCATGCAGGAGGTCTAGGCCACAGCAAACATGTTTGGTCATCTCAAGGTCTCAAACCTGTGCAGGTTTCACAAAACCATCACTGCTGTGTGACACTGCCACGGGTCAGCCCCCACTGACACCATCCAGGTCATATCAACATGCAGAAAAATATCACCCACCCTGAGTGCTCAGGGCATACCCAGCCTCTGTGGAAGATGGAGAAAACAGCCATTTCCACACTGCCCTTGGGAAAGGAAAAAAAAATAAATCTCTGCACTTCCATGGCCTTTCAGGAGGCATTTAACAAAAACTGTCTGTCAAGGAAGATACTACAGTTACCACAATTTCCTACCCTAAGTACAGGGAGGCAGTGACAAGGCAACAGCCCAGGGACCACGAAGTTGTGGCCGATGCAAATGTTCATGGTGGCCAACCCAAAATGTCCACAACACACACTGAAAACATGCCAGAAGTGCACACACTGGAAGGGAGACAACATATGGAGCTCTCTGCAGTACAACATCAGCACTCACTTAAGGCAAGGGGATAGGAGAGTAAGACAGAAAAACAACCCAACACTTGCAGCATATGGAAAAACACACTGATAAAAATACCATTAAAGTAACATTGATGTTAAGGTATCATTAGCACCTGCAAAAGACTTCAGGCAGCTACACCTAAAACTGAATATTCACATTACTCAAGCCTGTTGTAAGGAGCCTGAGAATTTTATAAAAAAATCAGTTCTCAAAATAATTTTAGCCTAACCTGATCAGTAGTTTCAACATACAGATGATGAAAACTTGCTTTTTTCAGAACAACAGGTTCTAATTTTTATATATGCAAGCAAAATCCCTCCTTAAAACAAAGAAAAAACCCCACCCTGCAATATCACCTAATGATAAAATCAGAGTTTGCATTTTCATCAGAACACCTAAAAAGAAAAAAAAAAGTCTAAAAAAAATTCAGAACTATTGCTAATCCCTCCTTTCAGATAAAGGAGAAAATGCAGTGAGCTGGGGAACCAGTTCATGCTCACACACTTTCCACTGAAACCTGTACCCCCCAAAACAGCTATTACAAAAAGCTTTTTGCTTTCTAATTTATCTCCGAGTAAGAAACTGACAATTCTGACTACCCATGAAGGTTATTTATGGAAGAACCTCAAGCTACTCATACTTTAACTTCTTTAGGTAATGGGATACAAACTCACATTCATGAGCTGTAACTGAGCATCTTTGATACTGTGCATAAACCAGCAGAGCCAGCTGTCAGTGTTGCTCCTTCCCCATTGTTTTCAAGCAGGAATATTTCAGAGACCCACTTGGGCCTGATAAAGCTCATGTCAGCTTCTCTCCTCAGGAGCAGCAAATGCCCCTCAGCTCTCTCATCTCCCAGCAGCCTCCCCAGGGATCTTCATGCTCCCCCAGCAGGTGCAGGGATGGCACAGGGTGTATCTCCTTACTTTATTCCCAGAAGATGTTCAGGACACGCCAACCTCCATTCCCCACGGAGGGCATGGGGCACATGGGGTCAGGAGGCAGCATGGCTGGAGAACCCTCACACCAGGCCACCCACCAGCACCCTGCAGAGCCCTCTGGGGATGGCAGTGAAACCACAGAGGGGGGGACAGGGAAAAACAACAGGGTACGTCTGAGGGCAAAGGGAAAACACGCACCACCACCCATGGAACGTCCCCAAGCCTGCTGAAGAGGGCTTGCTGTGGGCATGGGGTCTCTGGGGACTGTCTTGATCCCATTACTAAAACATTTATAGCCTGTCTGGGCCATTTATAAATGCTCCAGTCTCCTTTTTAGTAAGCATAGGTTCAATCCTGCTCTCAGTCCAGTCAACGGAAAATTTCCCATTAACGTTAATGGTCCCAGCTCAAGCAATAAATTCCTCTAGCTCCCCAGCCACTTGTGCTGACCTTTGCTTAAACTTCCTTGGATTTGTCATCATCCTTCTGGAAAGCAAGTCCTTCTGTGCTATATTTCTCTTCACAGTTGTTTCCAAATATCCCATCTCTCCTTAGTATCTGTGGCTTTCACCAGTGCAGCCTCACCTCCACATGGCTGATTAGGAACACCATTGCTCCTCCTCAGATCCCACCAGTTCCCCTCTCATCAACCCAGTGTAAGGCCATTGCTCACCATGCTTAGTTAGCACCCCTGTGCCAGTCCACATAAGGATGTGATCAGAAACAATGCTGCTGTGTAGCTTAAAAAATACCCAGACTGGCACATCCAACAAAATGGAAACAGAACTATACTGGCACGCTTTTTCCAATTTGAAATTCTTATCTGGATGGGCTACCTGGAGTCTCTGGCAAGATCTGCTTTTTGTCACACCAATACATAAAATACATAGAGGCATTTATGTGCATAACAAGAGGTAGGAGTTAGGACAGGAAGTAAATGCCTCGCAGAACCTAGCAGATATCTGCTACCTGCTTGGAGGCAGAGTAATGTCATGCCCATTTTACACCCAGCAAGCCATAACATCATCTGTGCTTCTCCCACAAGCAAGCTGCAATGGAAAACACCACGTGGCTGCAGCCACAGGAGCCAGGGCTTGCCCCCCAGCCTACTCCATCCTGCGCTGGCTCCTCCCCGCCTGGAAAACAGCCACAGACAAATCCTGATCATCTGGCAAAGTCACTCGAGAAGGCTGCAGAGGTTTCCTTTACGTCCAAGGCCAGCACCCCAAACAGCTTTGCTCTTGCCTCACAGGCCAAATTTCACACTTGGAGTTAAAAAAAAACCCCTCCAACCTTGCAGCAGACATTTGTGAAGCCACGTGAGCTCTGCCTCCTCCCACCCATCCCCTGGCAGAGACAGGATATGGCAGGAGCTGGAGATGGCTGCTCCTTCCATGCCTTTGGCTGCTCTCTCCCCCTTTAACACCTCAGATCACTCAACCCAAGAAGCCCCTCAGTTCCTGGAGATTTGAAGGGGATTTTTCCACTCCCACAGAGAAGCAGAATTTCAGCTGCAATGCAATGTGTGTTACTGCAATCCAGCCCGAGTAAGCCACGCCACAGAGAGCGAGTTCCTGCTCCTCTTACCTCTCCACAGAGGGTTCAGCCCTGCCTTGCTCTTGGGAAGGGCAGTGTCTGAATTGAAGCTACTGGCTTGGCTCAAAGCTCTGGAGAAGTGTTCATCCACCACTGAACCAATGTCTCCCTGGAAGTAAGTGAACAGGACACAGCGAGAGTTCAGGTACTCCATCTCGGCAGGCTGGTCTTTCTCATCCTCCTCTTGCTTGCTGGGAAGGGTCACTTCCAGAGACTCCTGCATCTTGTTGAACACAGCTAATTTCTTCTGGGATTAGAAACAAAACAAACAAGAGATGCATCAGTGGTGGCATTCAGTGGAAGGCTCAACATACGGTTTCCTTAACAAAATGTAACTGAATACACTGAATATTCATTGTGTAATTAAATTTGGACCACCAGGATATTTCACACTGCCATTTCACAAAAAACAGAATACCAGCACCCACTTAAGAGTCTCTATTCCTCTCACACAGATGGACCTGCTTCTCAGGCATGTTTCACAACCACAATTTATCAGCACCAGTTTTCACTCAATACTTTCAAAAGAAAGCAGACAGGCTCTAACAATTCCCTCCTGACTCCCACCTGGAGAGGATATTCCATCAATAAGGGCTACAGAGGTCAAGCCCAGCCCTGAGGAAGGGTGGCCAGATACACAGCATCTGCATTTCATACATCCAGCTAGGCAAGCACCAGGTTTCTCTGGGCACACTCCTCCTGCTGAGCATGCAGAGCCCTCTGGATTTCCCACACTTACTGCTGAAGCTGTAAAGATGGGAAGGTTTCCTGCTTCCTGAAAAATTTTCTACTGCATTATCAAACTCCAAAAATGCATAAATTTTCACTCACTGACGACAGAATTTTTATCACAGGAAGTTACACCTTGAGGTTGGTCAGGGGTTTGAGAGCTTGATTTTTTGCTTGGTTCAGGGTGGTTGGTTGTTGGTTTGAGGTCACAGGTGGGAGAAGTTTCTTTTCCTTTTTTCTTTTCTGTTTTTTTTTTGTTTGTTTGTTTGTTTGTGTTTTTTTTTGGTTTTTTTTTTTTTTACCACCAGTTTTTGGGAAAAAGGAAAAAAAAATCAAGTCATAAAAAATTCAACATGTGATCTGGGGGAAGAGGGGGACTGACAAAGTCCGCAAACACATGCAGAAAAATCCACCCCAAACCAAAAACACAGAGAAGCATATAAAAAAGTAAAACCCTCATAAGCCATCTGTGAATGGCTATTTCAGAATCTTCTCTCTCTCTCTCAAATCAAACCTAAATGTCAAAATAAATGTGTGTGAAGATCCATTTTGCATGGAACATATTTTTCAGATGTTCCACTTTACAACTGTTTTCACAGAAAAAAAAAAAAAACCCCTCTCCCCACAACAGTCAAGCTGCAGCAATTGCAGCTTTTAGCTAGCCAGCCATTTCCACAGCTGACTTTACACACAAGCACTTTCAGGAACCCAAAAACAACTACAGTCCACATGCAGAAGTATTTCATAGCATTCCTATAGAATTACAGTTTGACTTATCTTTAATGGTTTGCTTGGCAGCACTCTAGCACCATCAGAATCTCTTTAAGTTTATGGCTTCTTTACCCTTTTTCCAAAGTAGCTCTATAGAAAAAGTTAAACAACTACACAGTCTATAAAGTTTCATTTTTACAATAAATATGCCTGTACAATTTAAAAATTATCGAAAGTCGTTTTCTGACCATCAATAGGTTTAAATTTGCTGCTTTCTAGAACCACATAATCTGATAACAAATTCTCCCACCGTAGCACAAAATAAATGCTCTGGGGCAAAGTCTTAATTATGAACGGTTATTTTAAAAAATAACTGTAAGAAAGAGCCATTGACAAGTGGAATTAAAACCTGTTATACTCAAAGCTCACAGCAACTTAAGCGACGTATCTGACATTCCAGTGGGTTAACTGATAAATGTGAAACAGCTCAGTGATACCATTAATTCAGATGCTGTTGCACAAACTGCAGCCAGGGACATACCCAATTTTATTTCAGTTGGGGATATCCAGGCAATGGAATTCCAGTAAATCTGTGCTTCACAAAGCAAGTTATACTGTGGCTCAGTTTAGCACAGTATTACTTAGACTAATGGGAGAACCACAGGGATTCACTTATAAAAATAAATAAACAAAAATACGGAAACAGCAAAATAAAGCACTTTTACTAGACACTAGAATTGCCAAAATGAAACAGTCTGAGGCTGCAAGCATATTTTTGCAAACACAGAATTTGGGGTAACGTACACCTTTTCTGGAAGTGCTTCATGCCTTCTGTAACAAACAAACATCTCAGGAAAGGCCTCCCAATAATCGCTACCCAAATGTTTTCTAGGATATCACTCAAAGTGAGCTTCATGGGTTTGCCTGAGTAATCACAGACCACTGAGACTTCAGTAAGACAGGAACAATTCTAGCAACACTGCACACAGAGGAGGCACATGCACTGGAAATCTGCAAAACATCTACCTCAGTGACTTGGCCATTCCTGAAGCTGCACCACAACTCAGATCCTCTTAAAAATGTAGGACGAGAGGCTGGGGAGAGTGCTTTTCTCCTTTTTGGTTTCAGCTTTGTTTTTTAAGTAGAGACAAAGTAGGAAAGAGATAAATCTCCACAGGTCAGTTGCATGCCAGACCTCGAACACAGGCAGCACAGGCTCAAAGCTGACTCCCATCCCTACAGGTGCTCGTACGGATGCTGCAGTTATGCAAATGCAGACACAAGCACGCAATTACAGACAGACACACACCGCTAACACAGCCCCTGGCTTGACTCGGTGATCAGGAAGGAAGTCTTTCAATGTTCCTATACAGGGACTGCAGCTCAGGAAATTAAAATTTATCTCCAGAGTCGCTTCTCTGCACAGGAATGTTCCCCCTTCCACAGCTTAAGAATCTAATTCGTTTTCCATTTCAACTCTCTTCCCTCCCCCTCCAGTCCACGGGCAGTCATTACAAGATGCTCTGAGCATTTGCTCCTTTCAAAAACACCAAACCTGACCTCTTTTTTTAATGCAAAAAAAAAAAAAAAAAAAAAAAAAAAAAAAAAAAAAAAAGGTAGGACTGACGAACAAGAACAAGGCCTTACGCATGGAGTGAAGTTATTTACAGTGCAAAGTTGTGGTCTGCAGTGAGTTATTTGCAAAGGATGAGAGACCTAAATTAAAAGATTTTTCAAAACAGCAAGCCCTTGATCAGACACAGATCTAATTAATTTGCATTTCAGGAAGAAATTATCAGTCTGTAATTGCAAAACTCTTTAAATAAAACACTACAGTGAGAGAAAGTGACTCACAAGTTTACCTTGTGTGCAATGTTTAGACATCCTTTCCATTGTATACACCCTTTGATAATGTGAGAGTTTTTTCCCCTCAAGTCACCTAAAATACCCTGTTTGCACATAAATTCCCTAATTTTTGTTCTGACCTTAACAGTAATCTTCTCACAGTATTTTTGACTGCAGTTGTGTGAGTGTAAAACTATGCAAGATCATCAGCTGCTAAATGAATTTGTCCCACAATCATGGGGTGTGAGGAAACAAAAACAAACCCACAAACGCCGGGATAGGTTTATAGTAACTAACCTCAGCTAGTCCAGTTTCACTTGTACTGTTTAATTTGAACAGTTCTAACATATATTTAAGCAGCCAACTGCATCTATAAGATCTTTACAAAGAGTATTTTTCTGACCAAACACGGTGCTATCTCTGGTCAGTATGTTCAGTACTTTAATATATTCATGAAATACACTTCTCCCTTCCTTACACCAGAGACTGGTATTAAGCAGCCTCTGAAAAACAAAACAAAACAAACAACCAAAATCTTCTCTTGGCCAAGACACAAAATACAGAAATTAAATTCAGAATACAGAATTTAAGTAGAAAACAGGGAAATTCAGTGTCTATATCCCTTAGACAGCAGACCCTAGTTCATGGCTGAAATGGACAATCTCTGGGTGAACAGTGCTGTACAGCCCAGGCTGAATTCAGCTTCAACCAACATTATATTATTTTTATTTCATATATTCACAAACAGGCAATTCTAAAGAAAATTTAAGCCCTTCACTTCAAATCCTACAACAAAAGGAAATGGAAGGTCAACAGCATATCACTGCTGATATGGAAATATTAAAAATAAAGTTTTTTCTAAACAATCCTGTCTTCCTGAGCACTTTTAGACCAAGAAAACATTCAGTCCAAAATCTCACACAAAATCCTTGCCTTGAAGATGCCTGCTATTTTCTGACATCCCCTACCCAGAACCAAGCAAAACTGTTCTCATGCAGCGAAATGCTGGCCACATTAAAGCCTGTGGCAAAAGGCCAAGTGACTTCAAGGGTCCCGGGTCTCACCCAGAGTGTCTGGTAAAAATGTCAGAACATTCCTCCTCACAAATAGAAAAAAAAAAAAAAAAATCATTTCCAGCAGAAACCAGTTAATAGCCAGCAAAACAACAACAACAAATAGAACAACCATACTTTGAGAACAGAGAAGGTTTTATTTTAGCCAAGTTTGAATTAAAAATTCAGGCCAGGTCTTATTTTTCATATGAACTGGTGTTGCCTTTTCCTACAATTTATTATCTCCATATATGCCACCATACAGCATATGGTCCTTTATGCTCCCAAGCATGAAAGTCTGGTGTGCCTGTGGCCACCTGTTACAGATTTTCCATTATGAGAAAAAGAACAGGAACCAAAAATAAAGAATAACTATGCTGGGGAAACACTATATGACCCTATCCTGAGAAAAAGGCTGTCATTTGACATAAGCTTCTGAGAAGGAATTCCAGCAACAAACTCGAGGCAAATGCTCAGACAGTCCTCCATTTGTGAGGCTGTCTGCCAAGCAGGCTCCTGTTGATAACACAGAAAGTATTCAAGGAAGAAGACAATTCCAAGCAATCAGGGTACTGAATGCTGGGCCTGAAATATGTATTTATGGCACTGCCCTGACAACATGAAACAATAACTTCTACCCACACAAATGGGCAAGGTAAGAGCTTGTTTTTCAAATGAGCCACCAGATTTTTAGAGGCAGAGCCTAGAGATCTTGCTATACTCTGCTGATGGAGGGAAGTGGTTAAAAAAAAAAAAAGAATTTATGCACCTTTTGCTGTACATGTAAACAGAGATATACCCTTAAGTATAAAGGTCTAATTTTATGTAGCTAGAGGAAGATGAAATAGAATTTGGTCCCAGTCAGAATAAAGTGAGCCAAACTTTTTAAATTAGTGATGCGTCGTGAGATTGAGCCAAACAAAACCAACCAACAAAACCTCACACACAGGGGAAGACTTAACCCAGGTTTTACATCCTGTAAATCTGAGAGCAGGTAAGTTACATAGGTTATATAGCTTCCAGAGAAGTTAGCAGAGCAAATAGCAAAGAAATAGCACGGAGAAAGAATCTGAACTGCAAAAACTGAATGTGAAGCCATGCTCTGCTGTTACCTGCCATTAGATACTGCAGACGGCCGCACAGCATGAACAGTGTAACAAGTCCATACCCAAAAGCTAGAGACACATGATGCAAAGAATTTCACTGAAAAAACAAGTTACAGTATGTGAATTAGGGTTTAGCCACAGCCAGCTGACACTGCACCAAACGTGACCTGTCCTTGTCTGCAACTCTGTCAGTTTGGAAGGAAGAGCCGAGTTAGCGACCTAAATTGCTAATGAAGACAAGGCCTTATCTGGACAAAGTCTGCCTACAGCACCGCCAGCAGAAAGTCTGACTTGAGCATATCACAACTCCTTATGCAAGACTTGATTTAGTAAGGACGGTGTTGGCTTAGATGTTGGCTTGCCTCTACATACCATGGAGAAATTCCAAAACTACCATTTACTGTAACTTCCCATTGCAAAGGTCTTTAGCTGGAGTGTCAGTGAGCCAGGGTAAGTGCTACCTGAGCCCCAGCCCTGCAGCTTGCTGTGCCCAGCCCGACGTGACACGACAAGCCGTCCCTGTGTGCCGGGAATACAATGGGATTCTGCTCCAATTACTTACGTGTTTCCAAAGCCTCTCCGAATTCCGTTACACCCATTCCTCACCCAACCCGTAGGAAAGCCAAAGCTCACTATTGCAGCTGCAAAGTGGACAGCAAAGAGCATTTTAATTTTGCCAGTCTGCAGGGTTTTACCCTCAGGCTTGCACAGCTCCCCACCAGACACAGAAACACGTTCGTATCCTAACACCGGCACACACTCGCTCCGTCTTTTGGCAAGGGAGTATGGAAATCCCGATTTATCCGTAAAATGAGGGCCACACCCCCTTTTCATCAGTTCCTTCTGGCACCATTTGAGCATGTATATATCCATGTTTTGCTTATTTCCCTCCAGCAAGCACCCTGGACTTGAGCAATCTCAAAGATCTAAGGTGCTAAGCCTCCACTCCCATTAACATTCAAGAGGAATTCAGGCTTCAGTCCATTAAGAGCTTTAAAAAAAGAAAAAAAAAATCCCATCTAAATTAATTTGCCAGCAACTCCTTTCCTGGCTAAGGATGGGTGAAAGTTACATTTCCAGAAATTTCTGCCTTTCTGTGCAAGGCAAAAATCAATTCCATGCTGATTTTAAGGGAGGAAAAACACAGACACAGAAGTACGGGAATAACTTTAGCATGGGGAAACTTTAAGAAGGCACGATGGACCACCACCTAAAGCTACAACACTTCTGCACAACCCAGGTGCACACTAGTCCATCATTTAAAAAATGTCTTGAGACTTCCCATTTTAAAAAAATAAAAAGGGAGACAACCATTTGGACTGCTCCTTACCCAAAGAAACACCACACTTTTGGTTCTCCAGGGAGACCCCGGCGCCCAGTACTTGAGCCTGCAATGGCAGCTCCAGCTAAAGCGCTGCTTGGCTCTTTAAAGCACTCAGAACTGATGTCCAAAGCTGGCATAACCAATTACACATTTGAGATGGATTTGCTACAATACCTGTGGAGAGGCAGAGGCTTTAGTTACAGTAACAGACCTACATCTCCTGGCCCTGAGAAGAAAAGGAAAGCCAACAGCAGCAGAGCAGGGAAGAGCTTTCTGTCTCAGAAAACAAACTGAAAGACACCAGCGTAGTACAGTACCACTGAAAAATGCCTTGGTGGAATCCTTGGATATTTTCAGGGTGAGATCCATTTTACCATCTCTAATGCAGAGACTTATTTTTAAAATATCCCACTAATTTATCTTCCCTCACTGTTATTTTTAAACAACAGTTTTAATTCCAGCAAAGAGAAACATTCTTTAAAATGGCCATCATCCTCACTAAGAGTGCAGGAGTGTTTTACATGTTGAACACATGTGTAAGAACCAAAAACCTGGCAACAGATCCTTCACCATTTTTTGTTTCGTTCTCTACCAGTTGATTAAGCATCTCTGACAGGACAATTCCGAAGGAACAGAGACTTGCAAAATGTCATTCGTTACCCAAACAATAAATCTTGATGTATGTGGAGTGCATTCTATGTTTACTTTTTTTTTTTTAATTTAGAAAACATTGGATTCAGAGAAAATACATAAACCACTCTAAAGTTAGCAGCTGTTGGAAGTAGAGGCTGCAACACTTTCTTCAGAACAACAGCTCAGCTTTTCAGTCTGGCATCCAAGTAGCTTGTGAAGACCTTCAGCTCCAGGTGTGTCAGGAAAACCAGTGAAACCAAGATTAATTAAATTAAACTATCAACACCACGTAGGATAGCCATGTTCAGAAGGCATTTAGGTGGAAATGTGATATATGGTGCCAGCCAAGACTCAAGAGCTGTACTGGCTCATCAGAGCTAGCTACGCTGCTTGCCTTAGCTTATCTGCCTCTACTTGATAAACAACATAACCCACGAGAACTCAGTTTGTTTAAAATAAAATTTCAAGAAACTTCAGTGATCATTAGGGAGCCCCTAGGACATTTTAAATATGGCCCTGCTTTTGGATAAGGAAGAAATTTCATACCGAGGCTTAAAAATAAAAAGCACTTGCACTTGAACGTGACACGGTCATTTAATCGATTTCCCCATAGTAAGTGTTCTACAGATCTGGAAGAGAAATACAGACAACCACTTCCAGAGCTAAATGTCAGAGAGCTCAGCAGAGTTTCAATAGCAGTTTTCTACTTCTAGGTCTCTCAGTCAGAGAATCAGGCTATCGTGATTATTTATTCATTTTCCCTCCAAATCACACAGGGTACGAAGTGGAGCTCCAGATATCCAAATACAAAACTTCATAAGTAAAATTGCTGCATAGACGGAAGCTCCTGCAAGCTCTGACCAAGAAGAGAGAAGAAATAATAGCAAAGGCACTATGCAAGAGGCAGAACTCACAAGCTTTCCAGAGCTCGCGTTTCGAGCGAACATGAGCAACCTGGACAAGTTCACTGGGGTATCATTTCTGCAAACGGGCTCAGTCTCCAAACAATAAAGGAAAAAAACAGCAACACACGATCGGAATTTTAATGTTTTAGCCCATAGTCGTGTCTCCCAGGCAAGTTGATAGCAGGGGTCACTTCCCATGTACGGAGAAAACAATCTTCACGGATAATAATGATAAAACCTTATGGAATGCAGCAACAACCAAAAAATGTATTCTCAGATGACTACATTAGGGCCAAGTCAATATTAGTCCCACTTCACCCACGCACTGCATAGTCTAAAAATGCTGTCAGCCTGATAAGAATTTCCTGATTCACTTTAAAAAAAAAAAAAAAACATCTGATCACCAAATTCAGCTGGAAACTCGCCGCAGACGATCTTGCAGGAGTGCCGCGCGGTGCGGCGCGCCCGGTCCGCGGGGAGCAGCGCGGCTCCCGGCCCGGCGGCGGGCGGAGGTTCCGCCCGTGTTCGCGCCCGCGGGGCGAAGGCGCTGCTCCGCGCCCGCAAACGGGGCGAGCAGGGACACACATCAAGTAAGGCACGACGGCGGACAGAAAGGGAAGAGGAGTAAGGAAATAACTTTTTCCTCCTGCCCCACGCCAGCTGAGCAAGCCAACATCCACCCGCCAGATGCAAAAAATTGTTGGGGGGGAATTCTTTTTCTCTTGTCAGGAAAGGTCTTACCAGGCTTCGTTGCTCCGGCGCACCCTCGGCAGCTCCCCGCATCTCCAAACCAGGCCGGGGGCTGCGGAGCGCATCGCTGGCTGGCCGGGGAGGAGGTCTCCGCCCAGGGCAGCCAGCGATGCGCCATGCACCCGCTGAGGGGGGGCCTCCCCAAAAAAGCCCCCGCACCTCCCAGTCCTCCGCACCGCGGCCACCGGGGCGGCCCTGCCCTCCCTGCGGCTCACCTGCGCGCAGCCCGCCGCGGGCGCGGCCAGATAGCGGGGCGCCCCGCACGCCGCCGGGGCGGGCTGCTGCATGGCCACGTCCGAGCAGCTCATGGCCGCGGCCGGCCCGCGCCACCGCCGTCTCCCCCTTCCTCTTCTTCCTCCTGCTGCTGCTGCTCCCGC
>VZUI01004280.1:0-16773 GCA_013401135.1 Cettia cetti
AGGAAGGAAGGAAGGAAGGAAGGAAGGAAGGAAGGAAGGAAGGAAGGAAGGAAGGAAGGAAGGAAGGAAGGAAGGAAGCCCTCCAAAGCTCCATTATTTCTGCAGTTCATGCAAACATATTAATGGGATGAAATTCTATCCTTATCCCATGGTGTCCCCAGAGCTCATTTCCAGAGCCTGGGATCTGAGGCAGATAAGCACTAATTTCTGAGCAGTGCTCATATGGCAACTGCTAAAGTGGCAGCTCCCTGACTCGGGTGTTCTGCTAATAACATTTAGTGAGGTTGGCAATCCCATTGATTTCCCATATGTAATAAGGAGAGTGCATTGCTACCTTCCTACTTAAGCTTTATTAAGCAGGCAGGATATTAGAAGTCAGAACTGATTAATTCAAGGCATAAACAATCAATTTGGGTTTGTGTAGTCTTCTCTTTCATTTTTTTTTTCCCCACAGTCTTTTCCCCAAACACATTCCTATTAATGCTCTCATTTCTGGTTACTCTTGGTTTTTACTTTCCTTTGTGAGTTCTCACCTTTATGGCAAAGAATGTATTAAACACTCACAGTTTTGTCTTGATTTGTGTCATCAGAGTCATGCTGAGCCCAATGTTTTGGTGGCAGGCCCTGAAAGGGCTGGAGCAGATAAACCATGTCATATCCAGTTCACACCAATGGTGAAAGTCTTTAGATTATAATATAATATAATAATAATAAAATAGGTATGTGTTCTACAGACTCAAATTAGGCTTTTTTTTTTTTTTTTTTTTTTTTTTTACAACAGACATAAGGGGAACATTTATTCTCTTTTCTTTGCATCTATTTTAAGGTCAAGAGCAGCCAGGGAGTAGCCTGTAATTTAGGTAAGCCCATTTCAAGGTCCTTGGGGGGACGTTTGTATCTAAGTAGAAAGCGCCTTTTTAACTCCCCTAATTTAAATAGAAGTATCTCCTAATGTCCTCCTTGCTCAATAAACTTCTACTGGAAATGCAGCATTCTCTTCTCGTTATTACTTATGGGAAATCAGGGGAATTGCTAACCCCTGGATGTGGCATTGCCACAGCCAGAGGAGCCAGGATGTGCCAGCACAGCAGTTGCCATAGGAGCACTCTTTAGAATCACTAATTTGTCACAGGGTTGGAGTGGGAATGAGCACCTGGAGTATGACTTGATAATGATGGAGCTCTGTTCCACTAATGAGCCTGCTGCCTCAGTGGAGCTCATTTTTATAGCTTCAGGTAACTTCAAAAGAGCCCACTCACTGACAACGTTGAAAACATAAATAGAGAAATCTACATTTATCCAAGTTTTTAGTGAGTACACATATATTGCATATATATTAAAAAAAAAAATAAAAAAGGTATTTTACTACTTGAAGACAGCAGTGAAAGAATAGGGAGATCATGAGAAGGGTAAAAAAAGGGCAAATCTGCCCCATGGCAATTTTCTTTGCCATGTTGACAAGAGAAAAACAAAAGTAAAGGCATAATCATACTAAAGGTGATTAAATAGAACAACAAAGCAAAAGTGCAAAGCTTTTTGCCATGAGTCCAGAGCCAGTGTGGGGTGCAATGGGGCATGGTGGCCTGGTCGTGTCACAGGTCACCAGGTGTCCTCCCCTGAGCCAATGTCTCAATCACCACGTTAAACAGCTCAGGGCACTGTGATAACCCCATCAGCTCCTGAGCCAGTCAGGATTCTCAGTTTCTGCTTTCCTTCCACAGCTCCTGAGGTATCTTCTTGCCTTGGGCCAACTGTGTGACTCCAGCTGACAGCTGCTCCTGAAATCCCAAGAGATTTTACAGCTCGAGGTGGCTCTCTGTCCACCTGTACAATTTTTTCCTCCTGTGTAGATCCTTCTTTCCCCGCATGCTGCACTACAACAGGGCATCTCTCTCTTGGTGTTTGTACATTTTCTGTTGCAGTTTCTCCAGGAGAATCCTTTGTTGCCAACGATTACAGAAATCCCATTCCTGTTCTCTTCCTAGGGGATTCCTCACGCTCCTTTCAGACAACTGAATTTGTCCATGGCAGTCAGTAAAGGGATTATGTCAGGCTACTTCTCCAATAACACACAGAGGTTTATTCTCCTCTGACTCAAGCAATCAAGGACTGAGTCTTCTTTTTCTAAAGATGCAGTTAGACTTTCTATGGAATAAATAGTGGAGGTGATGTGGCAAAGGAATGGAGCTTATAACGACGGGAGGAAAGAAATGTGATTAAAAAGAACACAAGAAAAGGCTGAACCATTTAATTACACACTGCAAAAGATAGCACAGTCGGGTGGGGCTGGTGGGATGATGTAATAAAGAAACAAAGACTGAGTGTTTATTATAGGGCTTATCGACCCGGGAACATCCTGAGCTGCTTTCTGGCAGCACTAAAACAAGGCTTTGGGCTTACAGTTAAATCCCTGGGTGATATTTGTGACATTTTCTATCATCTTCACAAGCTTCCTTCCAATTACAACTTGTGATTCTCAGTGTGTAAGTCCATCCTTTCTTGACACCATCCAACTCCCCAAAGGCTTCATTTCCTTGCTGTGCTCAGATGTTGTGCTTTAAACCATTAACTTCTTCAAGGCATCCCAAAATCACAGGATCATTTGTGGTTGTGGGTTTTTTGGGGTTTTTGGGGTAGAAGGGGGAGCAAGGCCCTGTCTCCTCCTCACATCAGAGTTTCCACCTGTTTCTATGATGTTTAACTTTATTAAGTGAGCTGAGTCTGTGGTTCTGCTGAGATGAAAACACTCTCTGATGTTACAACAAAGAAATCATTGTGGCCTTTAGGGGAAAGGGGTCACAATCACTTGTGCCTCCCTGATCTGGACATTCCCTCCCCCTATTCTTCAGCTCTTTTTAACCACCCACCATCCTCAGCAAGTCAGTAAACATCCCTGTGAACTTCTGATGGAACTTTTCCTCAATTCATAACCCCAAAGCATTCTTCCAGCCCTGGAGTAAACATTTAAGGCCCTTAAAAGGGTCCCTTCTCTTGAAAAAAAAAAAAAAAAAAAAAAAACAAAAAAACAAACCACCAAAAAAAAACCACCTACCCATTTGGAGTCAGAAAGAAACTGTAAAATTATATTTTTCCACAGTCCTAATGAATCAAAATCACTTAATTGTAGCAGATGTCAACATCAATCATACTAATTAGAGTGCTATAGTAATAAGTGAATCAATAAAGGCCTAAGAACAGTTGAATGAGCACAGTTAATGAACTCTTTCCTGTTTTCCAGTAAGAGAAAAGCTCAAAAAATTCACAAGATGCATTTATCTGTTGAATTTTTATGCATTGATTGCATTCCAAAAGCAACTACCCAGTGAGAGGCCTTCAGAGCTTTTCCTTGGGAACTACCCTGCACTGATCAGGCTTTGATATAAATGAGCTCTAAAGAGATAAAGAGTGCATTGCAGTGTCTAAAGTGCAGGTTCTGAGTCGCTGTCTCTCACTTGCAGACACTATCGCAGCTCCTGCTGGTGCCACTGTGGTGGACTGCCCCTGGCTGGTCACCAGGTGTCTCTTTATCACTCTTCCATCAACAGGACAGGGGAGGGAATTTGGTGAAAATCCCTCCTGGGTCAAGATGAGGACAGGGAAATCTCTCAGCTACTAGTGTCACAAGCAGAACTCTCCTCTGACTCAAGTAATTTAATTTATTTCCAATTACTTGTAACAGAGGAGGAGAGTATGAAACACAACAAAACTAAAATCCCCTTCCTCCCACCCTGCCTTCTTCCCAGGCTCAGCATCATTCCTGACTCTTCTTCCTCCTCTGCCCAAGTGGTCCCTTCTTTGTCATCCATACATCAGTGTCATCCCACTTTTCATCAGGGTCCCCCTACTGTTTATGGCACAGTGTCCTTGATGAAATGGTAAATCATTGCCCTTCTAAGATACAATCCATAGATTCAGCAGCTCATGTTCCCTCAAGGTATGATTTAAATGAGATAAATGCATTACACTGAGATCAGTACAGGTCATTTCCATATTCCTGTGTGACCATGTATGTCTTTTTCACAAATACACACATTTTTCTAAAGTTCAGAAACGAATACACAAAATAATAACAGTTAGGCCTTGTCTTAGGCAGTGTCACCATGACTGAATTCCCCAGCAGACTCACTCTGGCTACTCACAACTTTTATCATCTTGAATATATAAATGGGATTTTGGTTTCTCTTTCTCTCGTGTTTTTATTTCAGTTCAGCCCATGAGTATTTAAAACGTTTTAAAGATTAGTTTTACAGGGTTGTTGTTTTTTTTTTTTTCCCCTTAAAGATTTTCCTTCAGCTTTAATGAGCAGTGTGGATACTGCTTCCTTTCACCAGGAAGGAAGGATGAAGCACCACATTGGCCCTGTCTCCTGCTCTGTTTTGCCCTTCTTGTTCTCCTATGCCTTAATTTCCCCAAATATAAACAGCAAATAATTCCCATATACATATTTGCTCCTGGAGACTATTTCTACCGAAATTTTGGCTGTGAAACTCAGCAATCCCTAAGCACTCTGCCTTTTTAGAACACTGTAGTGTAACAGCTTCAGAATTCCCCTGCAGTTAGGGGAAAGCCATAACTGAAATGAAGCCTAGTACATAATGGGCAATACTAAAACAGCTCACAATTACTGTAATTTTACATTTAACTCACTCTCAGCTTATAGAAAAAAAAAAATCAAGCAGTAGCTCCTTGTGTTGTATACCTTTGTATAGCTTCCATTAGAAAATGTACAAACAGCCTTGTTATGTGAGACACAAAACACTTCCAGAAATGTCATCTCAAGCTCATTACTGGGAGAATGAGGAAGCTCTCTAATGTGATTGCTCTTTCTTCATAACAAAGGCAGAAATCACCTGTTCCTTGGAGTCTGAAACAGTTGTGATTGGAGTTGGATGTAGTGCTGCTGATGAATATTCACTTGCACTGGCTGTGTGTGTGTAAGGCTGTGTTAAAATGTGTAAATTTAAGCTGCACTCATCATTTCTATTCATCAGATGGAGAAAATCATGGAATTATAAACCCACTTAACGGTTTGGGTGGGAAGGGACTTTAAAGCCCATCCAGTGCCACCCCCTGCCATGGGCAGGGACACTTTCCACTAGCCCAGGTGGCTCCAAATCCCATCCAGCCTGGCCTGGGACACTGCCAGGCATCCAGGGGCAGCCACAGCTTCTCTGGGCACCCTGTGCCAGGGCCTGTCCACCCTCACAGGGAACAATTCCTTGCCAATATCCCATCCATCCCTACTCTCTTTCAGTCCAAAGCCATTGCCCATTGTCCTGTCCCTGCAGGCCCCTGTAAAAATTCCCTCTCCAGCTTTCTTGTAGCCTCCCTTCCATTCCAGACTTAAGAAGTCATCTGAAGTCAATGTCAAACTTGCACAAAGCCATGGCCCACCCTTTGTGACCATTTAAACAGAAAAAAACCTCTTGTCACTGACAGCAATACTGGTTTTTATTAGTTTTGCTTGAGTCAATTGAACTGTGCCATAGATGGATCATTCCTCAACTATGATTTGAGAGTTTCCTTGAGTTTCCAGAAGGATTAGATCAGACTCATTGGGTTTGTCTGATGTGTGCACCTGCCATGGATGCACACACTGGGCTGCTTTAGAAATACTGAATTTAGGAGGGAGTCCAGATGGACCTTCCTGATTGCTGCCCATGTGTCTGTGAGATGTCACATTCATAGGTCCTAGAGAGAGTGTAGAGGTGGGCAAGTCACACATAAATCTGGGGAAAACAGCTCTGGTGTAAAAATTATGCTGAAAACTGAAAGCCCTCAGTGACCGTGAGCTCGCTGACCTCATTGCGGCCTTTCAGTGCTTAAAGGGAAATCATGTAAAGGAGGTGAAGGGAAGCTTTTTACAGAACAGGACAAGGGGAAACAGTTTTAAACTAAAAGAGGGGAGATTTCAATTAGATTGCAGGAGAAAATTGTTCCCTGTGAGGATGGGCAGGCCCTGGCACAGGGTGCCCAGGGAAGCTGTGGCTGCCCCTGGATCCCTGGCAGTGCCCAAGGCCAGGCTGGATGGGGCTTGGAGCACCCTGGGACAGTGGAAGGTGTCCCTGCCCATGGCAGGGAGTGGCACTGCATGAATTTTGAGGTTCCTTCCAACCCAATCCATTCCATGATTCTATGAACACCATTAATTGTCTTATTTATCTTTCATCACTCCTTTGTTCACTTTGGCCCAATCCTCTTTTTGGTGCTGTGCTGGGAGTGAAACACAGACCTGTTGTTCAGAGGAAATATTTAAAGACTACCAAGCACATAGGTCAGGGCTGCAGCTGCATGAATATTCTTGATTTTAAGCAGGATCCTTCCTTTTTCTGATGCTTGCCTTGGCATGAGCAGATAAACCCACATTTATCAGAATATAAAAATACAAGGAGACCAAACACAGGGAATACTTTAAAAGATGGAGCTGTATGAATTGCCAACAATTCCAAAGCTTTTCAGGCAAAATGCAAAAATCTTTGAAAGGCTTTGCTTGGTTGGGTTTTGCATGTTTTTCACGTAATGCTCAGATGCTCCAAAAATACTTTCACAACATGGGACTTTCTAATTCAAAGCAGAAGAAATTCATCTGTGACAATCAAAAATCCAGGGGAGTACAAACCCCTGATTCTGGAATCATCTATCACTTCAAGCTGCTGTGACTTCTCTTGTTGGTGACATAGTTTGTAATAAGCTGAAAATAATAAGTATCAAGCAGAGTCAGATGAAAATGCAGGCTAGGACAGAACTATGGATCCCTGCATCCAATGTAATTAGGGCTAGCAATGTGCTAACCATGGAAATGAAACTGGTAATAAAATAGGAATGTTATTTTCCGTGACACAAATGAGCAGCCTGCATACTTTAACAACCACTAACTTAATGAGTTTGGAAGCAATGAAATCCTTTACTAGTATTAGGAATATAGCAGAATTATATTTACCTCAGGTGTTTTTCTCCTCCAATGTTAATTAGAAAAATAAAAGGAAAACTATAGGAAAAAAAACCAAAAAAACCTTAGGCTAATTTATCTGTCTCAGAAACAAAAGTCATGGCATGTTTATTCTTGAGAAAATGATTAAAAAAACTTATTAAACAAATGAGACAAACACCGTACATTAAAATTTTGTGTTGTTTGTATTCTGAATGAAAGCAAGAGATTAATGAGATGTAATATAATTAGTGAGATGTGGTCCCTCTGTACAACACAGCCTGGCCAGGATTCAGCAGCATTTTTACACCAAAAATCAATGCATCTCTCGGCCCATTTCTCTTCATCAGAGCGCTGCTGAAGTATCCTACTCAAAACCAGGTTTTTAAAGGGTGCCACTCTTTTTTTTTTTTTCTTCTTTTTTTTTTTTTTTTCTTCTTCCATGAGGTTGGAAAATATCCTGCTCTCACAGCTCCATCCTTGCTCCACAGCAAGCTGGGAGGTGGGGGAGGATCTGCCAGAGCCAAGTCTTTCATAATTGCCACATTTTACGAATTGATACAATTCCCTTTTCTTACCTTAAAAAAAAAAAAAAGATATAAATGTGGCTAATTCTCAACCCATAGGAGTAAGGAATAGAGGTAATCCAGATGTTTAAGTACTGCAAGAGAAAAATCCTTTTTATTTTTTGGTACTGGCAGTGCCCTGCCTTTGTCAGTGTCCAAATCTCGACCTGCTGTGTGTCAGCATAATACCTCACATCAGGGGAACTTCTAACCCCAAATGTTCCTGTTTTCCATTTTCATCTTTTAATAACAAATAAGACTTTTTACAGTGATTAGCAGTGTTGGGTTTAGATGCTCAAAATGTTTAGGAGTAACCAAGTTGCCATTCAAATACAACTGAGTAATATATTCCCCTTTTCCCAGACTGATACCTCACGATTTTTCAGAGAACTCTTTCACTTTTTCTGTTCAATTTGTTCAAGTAAGATTGGTGCACTGTGATGTTCAGGCATGCTTTGACTTTCTTGACTTCTCTGATCCTGGTGAGCCTGGTAGTTGTACAAAACTGAGTTACATTCCCACTGTATCCTAAAATGTAGTATAAAATCTTTCCTTCACAGGGAGAGAAAAATCACATTCTAAAACTGACCCTTGTTCAACAAAACTCGTACAGACAGAGGGGTACCAGCCATGCCATCTGCATTTGGATTGTGTTTTCTCCTTCTTTCCATAATAAGGAGGTGTGAAACACGTTAACCTTGAAGTTTGACCCATTTTTCTCTCACACTTGCGTGCCCCCAGAAAGTACACAGATACTTGACCTTCTCTGGCTCAGGTGCTCCATTATTCCAGACACAGCCTGTGACAACCAGAGTTTTCCATGAGATGGAGTGTGCTTTGACTCCTGTAACAGGAATCAGTTTTCGGGCTAAAATATTTCTCCAGAGAAGTGTCATGATACAATCTTGGCAGCTCATTTATTCTCTGGTGACTCCTCTTTCCAAGAGCATCTATGAATGTATTCATAGACAATATTTCACCCTGAAACTGCTTGAAAAGGATGCAGAACAGAGTGCCCTGTTTTCATGCTGAAAAATATGCAACTAGAAGAGGCTCCCTCCTTTGTTCAGCACTTCCAGCAGTTGTACACGCTGTTCTGCAACGAGACTCTTCTCCATGCTCTTGTCACTGAATGCATCAGAGAAAAATAACTTTATTCTTTAATTATGCTTTCATTTGCACTGATCCCAATGTGGTTGCACTGGAATAAGCAATCATCATAAATTAGCCCTTGTATCATGTATTGCAAAGAGTGAATATTTTCTTCACTGGGGAAGAGAGGTAGTGATGCTTTTAATTCGGCAAAAAGAAAATGCACGTACAAGTCTGTTCTTTGGTCGTTCTCTAAAGTGTGTGGCTGAGAGAAATTGTTCTTTCCAGGTGCTTTTTTCTCATTTGTCCCTCTTTCAGAACTCCTGTTGTATTAAGTGCACAGGGTTTGCTTACTCAAGGGTCATACACTGTGAGTACAACCGAATGAATTCTGAGTAATAAAAAATGAGAGCCTCTCTGGACTTCATTTAAAGTTTGCTGCTCAAGAGGGCTGGAAACTCGCTGTGGTTTTGCTCTTTCCTCAAGTATTCCCAAAAGCTCCAATCTCAGTAGATCACTTGGGAGCCTGAAATGATATGTCTGTTGCCTACCAGCCTTGGAGCTGAGAGGAGGGAAATTGAGGTCTCGACCTGGACGTCCAAGTCTGTATGGAAAAGGCTACTCACCAAATGCCATCTATATTAGGATCTCTCCTGCTTATTTCAGCTTGTTGGGAAATTACATGTTCAGTAAGTGTTGTCCTTGAAGTGTCTCCAAGACTTGCTGAACCTCAGCATTAACCTCTCACCAGCCCTGAAAGTCGACCATTTATTCCTGCTCTTTGTTTTCCACCTCTTCCAGCTGGTTTCTAATCCAGGCAGACCTTCACCTCCGACCTCAGCACTGCTCCCTTCCCACAATCTCGTTCTGGGGAGGACCTTGCTGCAGACTTTTTGAAAGTCCAGACGAATCACACCAACTTTTCCCTTCATCCTCTCCTTCCCAGACGTTCCAGGGGTTGTAGTGGGTCAGCAGGGAGGTGGGATGTGCAGCACTGAGTTCTCAGTCAGCACAGCCAAACCATCAGCAGTCCTTCAGGGGTTCAAACTGGGAAAAGGTAGAATCATAGAATCGGTAAGATTAAGGAAAAATAATCTAAAAATACCAAGTTCTACCTTTGACAAATCCCACTGAGCCCAGAGAATTGTTTCATAAATTATCACATCCATTTGGTTTTTTTGGACACCTCCAGGGATGGCGACTCCACCACTGTCCTGGGCAGCCTGTCTCAGTGCTCACCACTCCTTCAGTGAAGAAATTTTCCCTGATGTCCAACCAGAACCTCCCCTGGAGCAATTTGAGGGCACTTCCCCAGGAGGAAGCAGAGCTTAGGCCTGAAAGTGAAATTTGGTGCCTGATGAATGGCATTTCCTCCTGGTAAAATGAAACCTGGTGGTTTCAAACAAAGAGATCACTTTCTTTGAAAAAATAAGAAGTTGCAGTGGTTTTTGTGAATCCAGACACACCTAAAGATTTCTTCTTGCTTGATTATAACCTCAAGCCCAGTGAAGACACAAGACACTAACAGAAAACATGAGGACTTCTCTTGGAGTGAGAGTGGAATAGATTCATGGATAAGGAATAGGGAAGTTAGGAGATTTGTTCAAAATATATGTTTTAACTTCTTCAAGTTTTCCAGTAAAGAATAAGAAAATAATTGCAAATATTCAGCACCAAACCAGTACTGTAGAGGAAAAGAGAAAAACCCCAAACAAGTGAAATAACAACCATCAAAAAAAAAAAAAAAAAAAAACAAACCCAAACAGCAACAACAAAAAACAGAACAGGGAAGACAAAAAACATGGAAAAAGGGTGTTTCTCTCCCCTCTTCTGTTTTTAACTCTCTGTAAGCAGTCAAAATATTTTCCAGCATATTATGAAAATCTTTTTGGGCAAGATAATGGAAATCCCCTATTTCTATGTTTTCTTTTTGCTTCCCATTTCGCTGTGTCTGTAGAGAAATTTGGCATTTCCAGTACCAATGCCAAGATAATCATGACCTCAAGTGGTGTTACTGGCGTGGCCCTCAAGGTGCTGTTGGCCCCATAACACTTCACTGGCCAAAATATCTTTTCCGAAGGCTGCAACTGTTCCTTACGTGGCTGTGAAGATCCAAACACCTCCCACAGTTCTGCTGGACATTTTAGTTGCCTTGCCCCACTTCTTTTCCACACTCAGCAGTTTTCCATGCCCTACCCAGTTGTTTCCTACCCCCTGCCTGATCAGCTCAGCTGAGGGCAGGACGTGCTCAGCACTTACTTCTACCTGGCAATTGTATTCAGGAACTGTTTGGTGAAAAGATTGTAGGGCTGCCTCAAGAACCTATTCCTGATATAGCTGAGAAAACCCCACCTCCTGTTTTCTCCATTGGGATAAACTAATTACTATGTTCTCAATATGGTTTAGTTTGGAGGAAAAAAGGTCTTGTTTTCACTGGGAATGCAGCTAAAACAAGCAGATGGGAAGAAAGGTCTCAATTGTGGGCATGCAACCCACATATTCTTGATCCAACATGTGCATCCTTGCCATGAAGAGAAGAACTTCAGCGTTATTTAGCCTCTAACCCAGACAGTCTTTGTCTTTATGAATGGTTCTCTTACAGCTCCTCCCGAGGGACACCTGTGGTCTCTGCTCCCTCTGGCCAGGGCCAGGACCTAGGGAAGGGCTGGAGCTGTGCCAGGGAAGCTCAGGCAGGAGCTCAGGGAAAGGCTCTTCCCCAGAGGGTGCTGGCACTGCCCAGGCTCCCCAGGGAATGGGCACGGCCCCAGGGCTGCCAGAGCTCCAGGAACCTTTGGACAATGCTCCAGGGATGCACAGCGTGGGACTGTTGGGGTGTCTGGGCAGGGACAGGGGTTGGACTGGATGATCCTTGGGGTCCCATCCCACTCTAGATGTTCTGTGATTCCATGATTCAGATTTCAGCTGGTGAATACATAAATCTCACCCTTCTGCTGGGTTCCCACTTTGGGCTCAATTATCCAGGAACAGAAACTCTGCCAGCAGAACACGCAGGGCTTCAAAATAAACCCATTATTTATTGTCTGACACACTAAAGACTGGCCAGGGATTCTGAGGCTCTTCACTCCCCACATCCTGGTGCTGCCATCCTCCAGCCAAATCCTGGACAGCCTCAAGAACCTGAATTGGGCATCCAGCAGCTCCTGGTCCCTACTGGGTCCCTTGTTTTTCCCAAAAAAACACTGAATCCCTCTTCATGTTGGTGATTTCCCTCTTGATTCCCTCAGCTACTGCCACTCCCCTCCTCACTGTGCCACCTCTCACTGCAATTTCACCTCTCTCCTCTTCCTGCAGATTCCCAGGCTCCCAGCTCAGCAGTTTTCTCAGGGGCTGAGCCAAGGTCAAGCCCCAGAGCAGGGCTCTGTGTCCGTGCCTTGTGTCCCTCCTGCAGGGAGGATGTTTTGGCAGGACTCACCCAGTGAGTCACAGTTTCACTCCAGCAAGAGGCAGAGTAAGATGCACCACGGGGAAAGGTGGACAGAAGCCATACTCTTGGAGATGTCAGAATATAAATCTAAATTATTGCACCTAAATAACCCAAGAAAATATACTTTAACTGTAAAGGCAAATGACTGAGAAAGTCAAATGAGATGCTAAATGCATGCAAATGTTTACTTGAACATTAACTAGAAAAATCTTCCCCCAGATGATATTTTAAAAAAGCAACTTAGTCCTAAAATATCATCACCCAGATCTAATTTTTTTTGCTCATATTATGACCATGCTGATTCTGAAGGTACTTAGTAAAAATAAATTAAAAATTTAATGTTGGACTGTTATTCTGAATAAGTAAAAATAGATCAGTGGCTGAGAGTCTTTTAGAAGGATTGGGATGCCAGTCTAGAAATTTTGGAAGTGAGAAACAAGTCCTGATATTTGGACTTCAAGGTCAGAGCTTTCTCATTTCTTTAGGGAAGTTAAATCTCTACCGTGTATTTGGATACTAATAATATCCCTTAAAGCCAATAAGTTCTAGTGACTGTAAACAAAACATTACCTCAGTTTCATAACTTTGTTTTAAACCTTTCTTAAGACTTTGGTTTTAATTGATAAAGGTATGATTGCACTGGGCTTGTTTTCACTGTATATTGCATTTGTTTTCACTGCTCAACAGGGAATGATGGAAATTTTGCAGCAGAAAAAGACCCAAACCCTTAAAGATGCCCTGCAACCAAGCTGAGCACACAAGATTACAAGATAAATGACAATTTAACAGCAGCCTGCAAAAGAATAATGAATATTTATTTTCTCTGCACAGATTAATCTGACTGAGATGATTGGAGTGACTGATGTGCAGTGACTGGTCCGTACCCCAGGTTGAAAGCACCAGGCGAGGAAATTCCTTGCCTCAAGGAGGAGCAAGATTCATAAGGATGACTGTGAAGGGTGGCTGAAGTTATCCATCCTGGTTTCCAACCTCATCCATGCATATGAGCTCCTTATTTGCAGGGATGGAGCACCCCTGAGCCTGCAGGAGCTGCTCCTTGGGCATCAACCAGCTTTCTTGGGCCCTTCTTCCTCCCAGGGCCTTATCCCATTTTGGAACAGGTCAAGGTCTGCTCTCCTGAAACCCTTTTGTCCCTCTCCTCAAGATCCTGAACTCTCTCCAGAACTCCAGACAGGGTGTTTGAAACCAGGAGAATAAAGAACAAGCATAACACATTCAACTTGGAAAAAACCCTCCGTAATTTCTCCTTCTCAAATTATTTGAAAGGTCATTCACCAGCAGCAATTATGGCAGTTTAACCTGTTGACCAAGGGATACAGTTGGGAAAATCTTTTTCCAAGTAGGCTAATTTTCATTTCCTTTTTCACCCCATGGCTGAACCCCTGCTTTGGTATCAAGAGGTACTTTAGTCATGAAATCACTAAGGTTGGAAAAGCCCTCTAAAATCATCCAGGCAAATAACTCCCAGCACTGCCAAGCACCACAATCCCATGGCCCCAAGTGCCACATCCACATGCTTTTTTAGCACTTCCAGGGACAGGGATTCCATCTCTTGAGCCCCAGTGCTGTGCTGGCTCATCCTTTCCTCCTGCTGCTGTTGGATTTTTGAGCTTTATTTAGGGAGGGAGTGAAGTGACTCCAACTCTGACCTGTTCCCACGAAGCATCCTCAGAGTTGCACATCCTCAGCAAGGTTCCTCAGCTCCACGTGGAAAAACATCTCCCTCTCCTGCCTATCTTTTTTTGTTTGAGGAGAAAAGGGAGCAGAAAACTAAAGCCAGTGAAATTGTAGCCTTCAATAAATTCACAAGGTGGGCATGGAAGCTGATTATTTTTCAATCAAAAATTTGAAGCCATCATTGCACTTCCCTCGCTAGGGAGGGGGGGAAAAAAGCAATTGTTGGTGCTCTGAAATTCCACCTGAATTCACCCTGGCTTTGTTTTTATGGCCCTCTGAAAAATGACTCGGGGAGAGCAGAGAGAGAGGGGGTTACTTTTATGGTTTTCAATATATCCAAAGTGACACGGATGGTATGTGGCAGGACTGTGATTAGAATGAAGAGTTCGGGAGACAGGGTCATCATAAAGTATTTATAACAGCAAGTTGTATATTTTCCCTGTCAGGGAACAATGGATGGGGAAGCAGTAAAGCTGAATTAAGTTAAAAATATGAAATGCCAGTTGGTGTTGGGAGTCCTTGATGCTGCTTGAATAAACAAAAGGAAGGACAAAAGTGTTTGAGAAGAAAATATCATTGTCCCAGTGACTGGTGAATTTATTCTGAATTAAAAATTGTACATTTTGACCTCTATTTTTCTGGTGGTTCAGACAATCACCCTCTGAGCATTAGTTCCCACAGGCTAAAGAAGTATTTTATTGAAAAAAACCAGATGTTTGGAGGGAGAAAAGTGAACACAAACTTCAAATGCTCCATGAAATATTCTTGTGCATAAAAAATAAGGAAGAGTAAATGAAAAATCATGATGGAAATGACTTAGGCGTTGGAACAAATAGCCCTGCAAGATCTTAAAATATTTTACTATTACAAGGCAAGGCAGCTATACAGTAATTAAAAGTAAATATAGTGCATTAAATAATAATTCTGCAGTGCATTCCAGCACTCTGTAGATTGTAATTACTGGAACTGCAACATATGCTGTAGTATCTCAAATAATTGGGATAATGGCCTTAGTTACTCTCTTACCCATTTTTAGAGCTCCTATGAGACAAGGAGACTTGTTTTGTTTAGTTTTTTTTAACATGCACTGTCCATTTTCTTTGGAAAATTTCTTTAAGAATTTTTTTTTTTTTTTTTTTTTAAGGAAAAGGGTATTTTTTAAAACACAAGTATAACCAAACTTCTTTTGCTGAAGGGAATGAAGTTCCCTTTCCATAAGAGTTTCCCTGATTTCACTCTCTAACCTCTCTCCCTGAAATTGCAGAGGGCATGGGCACATCAATAGGTTAAAAACATGGTAAAACACGGATCTGGGAGAATACTGAGATTATCAATTTAATTACTTTGAAATATCTATTTTAATAGCTCCATTCTCATGCAAAATGTGTTGCTCATTGCTTGCTAAGGTTTGGAATAAATGTCTTTAAGTCTGTACATCAATTGGAAACTTCAAACTTCCCAGAACAGTTCTGGATGCAAATATTGTAATCATACAATGCTGAAACAATTCAGTTATCTCAGGATTTTCCCAAATTATTTTCAATTGAATATTTTGATAATCAAGAATGGCATGCTCATGTTGATCATGCCTCAGTGCATGATTTTGCATATTACTTTTACTGAATGTATAATATTTTCGGAATATATTTTTAATAATCCATATTCTGGAAATATTGAGTAGGTTGAAGATATTTGCAGGCTCACAGAAGGAGGGACTCACTCTGTAGCAAAATTTTGAAGGAGAAATGAGGTAAAGTTGTTTGCTGATTTCTAATGAATATTCAGATTTCTTTTAAAATATATAAATCAGCAACCACAAGGCAGAAATATGGTATTATATCACCAATACACCACCAGATATTATTGTACTGACACCCCAGGTATCACTTCTTACAGGCTAAAAATGCCAGTTTTGGTTAAAAGCTCTTATCCAAGACAGTTCAGGGGAAACACAGAGGATGTCTAACCTTTGAGCACTGTGTTAGAGGGAGTCAGGAATAAGTGACACAGCTTCCTCCAAAGGGATTAGTGGAGGGTCTGGAATTACACTGTGAATATACTCTGGGTTTAATTGCTATTATTTTATTATACTACCAGGTATTAGATAATCTGCTTAGTTGGGAAATGTGTGTGCTTCGGACAAACCGAGTATTTTAACAGCGGTAAATTCATTAACAAGGGCAAAACTGCAGTGAAATTAATTACATCCTGAGCTTGTCAGGGATCTCTGCTCATATTCCCTAAAATGCTTTGTCTTCTGACTTAATTTTCTTGGAAAAAATGGAGTCATTGGAGAGAGAAACTGCCGTGGCCAGGCAGAGAAAATGAGCACACAAAGAAAAGTTTGAAAGTCTGAAAGAGAGCCCACAAAGAAAGGTTTTATTGTTTATACTGTCACCACAAGTAATTTCATCCTTAATTTTACCTTTCTGTCGTTTTTGTCTCTTAGATCCACCCACTTCTCTCTTGTCTGTTTAGGCTCTTTGGAGCTGGGAGTGCCTCTTTGAACTGTGAAATTCACCCAAGACCTGCCCCTTGCTACAGAGTTTTGCCTTGCCTTGACACCCAAAACTGAGAAACTGTGTCCCCAGGAATGCTCAGAATCCTGTTTCATCAAATTCCCTTTGCCAGAAGTGTCTTTTTCAGGAGTGCTTTACCAGAAATATATCTATAATATAAATATATATTTCCTTTACTTTGACTGCCATTGGTTTCCCTGGCAGTGCTGCTCCTGGAGCTCCTTGCCTTCCTTTGCACTCCCAAGAGGAACCCTTCTCTTTCTTTTGGGAGCACAGATCTGTGCTTCTCCAGCTGTCAAGGGGCCAGATCTTCCAGCTGCCTCTCCCTGTCTGTGGAAAAGGCCCATGCAGGATTCCTGTGCTGGCAGGCAGGAGCTGCTCTGTGTGTCCTGGTTTGAAAGACAGCTGTCTGCTAAGGAGGGCAGGAGCCTCCCTTGGGATGGAGAATCAAACCCCCTCCCTCTGAATTATTGTAACTTTGAAATTAAGGGGCTCTCAGGCAAAGATATAGGGATAGGAATAACA